>CACKRE030003164.1:34820-53953 GCA_902602495.3 Ectocarpus sp. CCAP 1310/34
CCCCCCTCCCCCCACTACATGAACGACTAAAAGTTCAAACCACGGACCTCCCGAGCCCCACGAAGCACGACGCCGCAGCCTCCAGGATCCCTGCCGCCTCATCGGCATCCGACCCGTGCCACGCCTCCCACGCCCACCCATCCCCATAGCCGCGTTCTTCGTCACCCCCCGGGGAGAGGTCGTTCTCACGTCCTTCACCGGCGCTCTCGACTGCCCCACCGGGGTGATGGCCGCGCAACCCCGGCCAGTGCTTCCAGAAGGCGTCGGCACACGCGGTGTGGTCGCCCCTTCTCCAGTAGCGTCTCAGGACGATGAGAAGGGGTGTTGGTAGGCGAGAAGGACTCACGGCCAAGCCTTTGAGGAAAGAAGCGTTGGTCGTCTCGGGGGGAAAGGATAGGCCTTCCCCTTCGGCTATTGCTGACAGAGGTCGGAGGGCGAGGAAAGTGGTGGTGGTGCGGGGGAGCGTGGGGTGTACTCATTTGGTGCCTTGGCATTGATGGGCGTTCGAGCAACTACCATCCACCCTTTTCAACATGAAGAATGGTACCAACTCCAAACAGAGACATCCTGGCGCGATACCCTTTCATCACGTGCTTTCCGCAAGAATTTCTCCAGTAAAGACCCTTGGCAAATGATAGACGGGGGTTTGTAGATCACGCTTGCGACCAGAAGGCGATTGCCCCTGGACGACCACACTGCAGGCACTCCGTGGACCATTTTGTGCCTTGTTTACTGTGAGGACACCTTCCCTCCTCCCCAATCGCCGGTGAAAAAAGACGACAACTACAGCACCTTGTAGCACCTACTCGTGACAAACTGCTGGAACGACACGACACCATCCGTCGTTGTCGTGCCTTCTTTCACTCCCCTTCCCGTGATCCGCGTTGTTTCTGATCCCTCTTACCATGTTGGGCTGCATCCAGATTTCTCCACAGCATCGCAACGTCGAGGCCTGGCTCCTTATGTTTCCCTGATGTGGCCAACAAGGCGGCTCTCTCCATGAAAACGACTCCTTTCGTACTCCTGGCATGAAGGATGAGGCAAACGGCATATCTCAGACGTAAGACGCACGTCACAGAAGCACGACTCATGTTGTCTTCGCCCTATAAGATGCCGGCGATGCGCACTTCAACTGAAGTGCAATTGTCGCACGGCCACCTCTTCCATACTCTTTGGGGGAATCATCAGCTGATCTCATCAAAACAGTCAGGTTGAAACGTTGTGTCGGTAGGAGAAGCGGTTCGAATCCCGTGTTTCGCTCGTCGCTCAAGGGGCTGGTAGACGCGAGAATCACGAAGTACGTTTCCTACACAGGCGCACCACACCATCCATTTACATGTCGCACTCTTCGTATATAGTGGGAGATTTTGAAGCACAAGATTAGTTGTTGTATCCAGGGCTTCATAACCGCGGAAAAACAGCGCGGCAGTGCAAGCACACAACCTGCTCGCGAAGCGCGCGAGGCTCACCTCCCCAGGAAGTGCAGAGCCACCCCCCTCATGTGCAACGCTTGGGCGCTCAGTGGGTTGCCAGCCAGCAACCTGCCCGTCGCCGATAGCGCGTCCTCGATACCCTCCGTGGTCCCCGTCTCGACCCACATCATCGCCGCCTCCACCGCGCGTGCGACCATACCCTTGGCCGCTGTAGTCATCTGCTCCCCTGCGTCGTTGATCCCCCTGTTCCACAGTGCGCCACGGCTGCTGCCGCTTGGTAGAGAATCATCATTCTCGTCGAATGGTAGCCGTAAGGGCGGCAAAGCGCCCTGCGTCGGGTCCACCACTGCGGCCGGAGGAGGGTTGGGGGCGGGTGGAGGGGGGTGTCTTGTAAGAGGTATTTTATGCATCAAGACAGTAAAAGGGGGATGGGCGAGGATCGGATAATGTTCCTCTCTCCTCCCGTGTGTCTTCTAGCGAACGTCACATGCTTTCTCTGGACGAGAGTGGGCGGGTGGTTTGGACACGTATTCGTCTCCTATGCATGCGGCACTGATTTGTTTGGTGTCGGGAACGCCATGCATCCTCCTTCAGACGGGGTCGGGGGTTGGGGGCCGCTTGCATGTGCAGCTCACACAGTAACCTATTTCAAAATGGCGCAACGTACGATTGAAACAGACTGCGGTTACCTATGTGGCTGGGTGGTAGCCCCAACTCCCTCTGCTCCCACATGGCCTCGTATGCCCTCTCCAGGTTTCTCGTGGTGAGGCGTGTATCGAAGAGGGGGCTGTTCATCGCCCTCGACAGCAGCCTGGAACGGTGTAATGCATTGACAAGCATAGATGAGGCTTACAAGCTGCAAAGAGGTTACCCGAGTTTGACGGTTGCAATCTGCTTCCGGTTGCACTAGCCTACTAGGGGGGGGGAAGGTGCGAAACTTGTGACGCGGCGTGAAATCTATGCTAGGTACTATGCGGACCACGATGTCGGCGAAGAAATTCGACAACGGCGCGGCCAAACCAAAGCACGCGAGCATGGCGTTTGTTTTTGCGGTATGATGCCGCTGCTTGCCCCCTCTCACAGAGTAATGCCAGATATGCCGCCGCAAGCGGCCGCGTCTATTGCTAAAAACAACAAGCGCGACATGACCAGAAATGTTCAGCATGCTTCATGAGCGTTGAGCACGAACCACAAGGAGCGTGGCCTGAAACAAGGAAGTACGAAGTGAACAGCTTTTGCAGCACCCCCCAAGGCGTGCTACCACTTGTTCTGACCTTTTCCTCAGGGTTGCCAGCCTCCCCGGAGACTGCACCAACGCCACCGCCGCGTTCTCGAGGTCTTTGACACTGTGAAATGAAAGCTCGTCTAAGCCTAACGCCGAGAGAAGGGACGTTCCGACGCGGCCTGACATTTGCCCTGCCGGCGTGTCGTCTGCAAGCAGACGACGTGGCAAAAGAAACAGCGGAGGAGACTGAACGAGGGGGAGGGGTATCATTTTTTTACCGTTGACATGCATCCCTCTTGGGGAGGAACACCGAGGGGGGGGAAGACGGGGGGGCACCAACTTCTTTCATTCCTGAGCAGTTTTGATTCGACCATGTCGCGGCGACGAGGCGGTTCGTAGGTGAACACCGTCCAAAATACGGCGACAAAACGTACACAACGTGCATGCGTTCTCCTGCTGGTCTAGGTTGCATACAAAAGGACCACAGTTTGTGGACAAACCATTCTCGGTGTTCATTGAGAGACATCTCTCCGACCGACGAGTATCGTAAAAGTGCGAATCATCGCACCCCCCCAAGACCGGCTTTCACAGCTCAATGACCCCACAAGCAAGTGGACACCTACGCCTAGAAGAGTGGCCTTGGAAACATCTCATCGAGAGCTTGCTTTCCTTGTACGCACACATCGGTCAAGTTTTTCTCACCCACCTAGTTATGGACCAACCGAGCTTTGAAGGCGGTCTCGGGGGTGTGCGATCACTCGTATTTTTTCAAGTATTCTATCCAGCTACCCTGCTCAGGTTTATTTCACGCGTTCTTTCGTCGCAACGCGTGCTAGGCGGTATTGGCTCACCGACGCCGTAGCCTCTCAGCGTGAGGAGTGGCAAGCCTGCCCAAAGAGCGTCTGCCGCGGTGGTGTGCGCGCCGTAAACAAAACTGTCGACAAACAGGTCGCAAGAGCCGCTGACGCGCTTCGCGTTGCATCGCAGGGGGCATCAACGGGAAGGATTTGACAGAAAGAGGAAAGGGCGGGAGGAGAGATCGAATGACTTGAAGCATGAACCACCTTTGCTGATTGAAAACTAGACCAATCCCGAGTGCGAGCGGTTCAAGGGGATTCATAAAAAAAAGTGTCTAGAAGTCACACATCAGTTTGCATTTGCCTGTACATCTCTGGATCTCCTTACCCAGACGTGGTCTCGTCGCGTCAGGAGTTCGTCGAGCCTTATTCTATCCGGGTGCACACCCATCGCCGCCGCCTCCGCCTTAAGGTTGACCTCCACGCCATCTTCTGGGTCTCGGGCAGAGCCTAGCAGTAACAAGACGCTTCCAGGGACTCTGACGAGTAGGACGCGGTGTTAACGATCGATGTGTTGCTTGAGTCGGATGGCGAGTGTGGATGTGGCGTAAAGACGGTAGTCAAAATAGCATTGTTGTGTGGGTGGCTAGTGACATACAGCTTGGAGCTCGCATTCGATCCATCCCCACCCGGCGTGTGGTGTGAGCCGGGATACATCATCAAGTCAACCTGCTGTGTCCTTGTAGGGCCGAAAAACTTAAGCTTGTGCTACCGCTCGAACAGTCGCTTAACTCCAACCATCGTGGGTTCCCGTCGTCCGAAACGAAACGAAACCACTTTGTTCCAGACTCGTGGTCGACGCTGATTCGTGTCTCGGGCACGGTCGGTTTGTGGAGGATGCCACGAGTTGTAGAGCCGCACTGATGCGTATTCAGCTACTTCCAAGGACACGAGCCTCGACATGGAGTAAGCGATATCCCTCCCGTACGAAACCCATCGCCCTTCTTTACCCCATTGTCGAGGTTGGCATACGCAACTAAGCGGTACAAACACCGGAAAAAACAAATTTCCACCACTATCCCAGGTGGTACTGTTTGGTGTAGCCGAACAAACACATCGTGGGACGTGGGGGGGGAGGGGGGGGGCATCTTCGGCGCTTACTTTTGCAGGGGGGATCGACTTTGCATGGCGGACACCTTTTGATGATGTTCATGAAGACTGTGAAGGACTCGGGTTCCATCTTGTGGATGCTGTTGTAGTTGCATAAGACAGGCCCTCGGCCCCCCCGAGGGGCCAGGAAGCCATCAAGCCCCCTTGATTTTCTGGTGAACGAAAAAGTTTAGGGTTGCATCGCCCGAAAGGGACGAGGGGTAGTGTGAGACGATGCCGTTTCTGCTTGAAAAAAAAACGAAAGTTCGTTCATCGAAGGGTTTCCTAGGAATGGGATGATGGGAAGGGGGAACTGTCGGACAACGCGTGGCAAACATCGAGAACGCCCATTCAAGTGCCTATCGTGGTACGAGCAATCATTTTCAGCGCCGTGCCGCTGTCGTTCGTGTTGGCGTGTATTAACTACGCTCTCTTGTTGACTTTGAAATAATAGTGGAACTCCACTGCGCAAGTGCTGTTCTTTGATCGCCAGCCCAGCAAATGTCTGCCAAACCTGGTTCAAGCTGGCCTCCATTCGCTAAGGTCTACCTCGAACTGCGGTAGTCGTGCTCGGTGGTAGCTGTGCGTGCTTCTCGGCCGAATAAATTGCGCGTGCTTCACTGACTAGAGTACGGGGGGGACGCGTGCTACTTAGTCCAGTCAACTGCGCTCGATCGCCTTGCCGCTTGCTGGCGCTACCTAGTAAATCTGCTTGCTATGGTGACGCTCGCATGTGTACCAGACGTTTCAATGGACTACGCAGGCCAAATCTTGCCTGACGGAAGCCTGGCATTCTCCAAGACCTTCCCCCCCGGGGCAAAAACCGTATGACACGTTGTAGTTGTTGACCTGGTAGCTGTGGGGGAGGTAGACCATTTTTTCTGAAAACCCGACGTTTGCCAGCTCGGGCGGGACGGTCGTCTGAAGGAAACAAGCAGGTTGTATGCGTATGGAGGTTATCATTGATTGTTGGTCGGCTGATAAAAATTACAGGAAACACCACACCACCATATCAAGAAAAGACGAAAAGACGACAACGAACGGAAGACACATTTACCACGCTGATTTTCAATTTTCTCAGACGAAGTGGACAAAAACGAGCCAGGACGATGTTTGTTGTCTCACCCTGTCAGCGATGGTGTAGTCGGTATACTCAGCTCCTACCGTTCCGGGAAATCCCAGGTAACTAGCCACCACTGGAGCCGGCTTCAGGGCCGGAATGCCGGGCCTGTACCAAACACATTGACATGAAACGTGGTAACAAATGGAAAGCGATAGGGTAGATTGTACTGCGTATGATTTCTTCTTTGTGGCAATAACTCCTTCTTGGTGTATCTCGTTTGCGATAACTCTTTAGTCTAGTGGTGCAGCATTATCTCATTCACGGCGGTTCTTCTTGATGAGTTAATTCCGCCAGCAAGGTGCAGCGGTGACCCGGTACATCAACTCTCAACCGGTTGATGAGTCACCGAGGCACACCACCTGATGTCCAACCCACCTCGCTCCCGTCGTATGTCCCATGAGGTCGACAAAGATCTCGGGCCGCTCGGCCGCTATTGCCTTGGCGGACTCCGCGTGTCCTGCCAAAGAAACATCCAGGAATTTTCCTGCGCAGGTCTCTGCACTGCGACGCACGGGGCTCCCGTCGTCGGGTCCGTACGAAGCGGCCACAGCGAATACTCGATTGTGGGCCTGTGCGACCAAGTACCACCAAGGAGACGGATTGTACATTGTTTTCTTATTGTACAGTCATTCATTATTTGTCGTTATAAATACAGTTCTCAGCATTTCCCAGTATTCCGGACGAACCGGCTGGATCGACCAAAGAAAAACGTAAAAGGTTTCAAGAGGGATTGATAGATACCACGACATGTAGTCAGGAAATAACCTGAGCTTCCAAAAAGAATCAATCTGCGTCCCCTCGTCGCCTGCCCCTGTCTGTCTCCCTCCACCTTTTCAGTTCCGTTTTGACCCCGATCAACAACATCCGCGGAGGGGCAAAAGCATCAACTGCCACGCTTACGACAAACTCGCCACAAAAGAGACCCGGAGAAAACCACTAGTTTCAGCTTTGAACGCATACGCATTCTGCTTACCCTCCGGAAAAGTGATCTATTTTTGTGTCCGGTTCGGCCAACGGAATGAAGCACGCCAATCAATGTCAAACACGCAGGGTACGTACCACAACAGGTTTCAGCGATGGATCTCAAACGTTTGTTGGCGATATTTCAAGTAATGATCCTCCCCCGCAAGAGGGGCAATCGTGAGGCCAACCATCTCTTCGAGGAGAACGTGGCGGGGCGTTAGCCCGCGCCGTTCCAACAGGCCAAAACTCTTCTTACCTGGTGGCTACAGAACAACCCTCTGGTCAGGTGTCCCATAGCATGGTCGCGGTAGTCGTAGCTCCAGTACGCAACCACGAGCCCGGCTCCTGCTGCCGCGCGCCTTCTAACCTCCTCTCCGTTGCCGTTACCTGCTTCGATGCCCTGCCTTCTCAGCCACTCGTCGAAGCTGATCGAGTCTTGCTGGAGCCCGCGCCCCTGTCCCAATGCTTCTCCCCGTCGGAAGGAGAGCCTCCGCGTGTGCTCTTCCGGAAGGGGCAGACGCTCAACACGGTCAAATTGCTGCGACGCCAGCCGGGCCAACCCCAGGTGCTGGGATGGCTTGAGTTCTCCTGTTTGTTAATCGTGTTTTGTGGCGCGTTTGTTTGAAGTCAAAATACGAGACAAGTTTGATGCTGGCCGGACTGGTTCCACACGACAAAAATAGTCTAGGTTTAGTCCCACAACGGGTTGTAATCAAGGACTTCGAAGGTGTCGATGGTAGGAAGACGTGAGGTTAAGGTGCAGAAATCGGCCGTGGGAGCGGTTCTTGGGATATATTGGTAAGTTGATTCCGCTTCCCAATCCTTCCGGCGACTCGCCGAACACCTACCTCAAGGTGATTTGCGTTTGGCCCTGTCATTCCTTTGTACGGATGCATGTTCAGCTTGTGCTCCGAAAGAAAAACTACACACAACACATCGACTAGGGTCGCCACCCACCCCCCCGCTGCCAACTCTCGAACTGCATGGTAGCGGAGCGTATATAGACTGCGTGGCACGCGGCCAAGGAGTTGAAAATGTGGGTTTTGCAGGGTAATAAGCTTAACCGTTTCTTCACCTGTCAAGCGCGTCTCGTAGGGGGACTGGGGCCCGGGCTCCTTGCCCGACGAAACTTGATCCATGATGGCAGACGCTACCCGGGGCTCGAGGGACTCCCACCCCTCCCACAGGCAAAGCGATCGAAGAGACTTGGGGCAAATGGATGGGAAGCAAACGTACAGAAAAATTGCCGTAGTTTCGTTTCAGCTTACTCGCAAATCCGGTTCACTTCGTGATGGGACACCTCTCGAACACTTCGTGTGCATGGGCATTTTGAGATCTGGTGCCAGACTCTCACGGTTTTGCTTGACTGGCCCATTTTCTCGGCTTGGTCGTCTTTGACGATGGGAACAACGACTCGTGGGTTGTTCATGTGGGTCGCTGGCCGTAGAGAGGTTACCGATTTCGACCCAGATCAAGCGGGGATGCAGCGATTTCAGATTCTGGGCTCACCTGGAGGATGGCGCAGAGGGCATCCTTGTACGTGTTATCGGTGTCGTACGACCTCTTGTAGTACTCGACGGCCTTCCGCACGTTTCCGATGCCGTGACGATGCAGCTATACCTCGAGCAAGTTCGACAGCCACGATGTGCGGCGCTCATATTCTAGGGTGCTTCACTATGGAAACCTTTTTGACGGGCGCGTGGTCTTTCCTTCCTCTTACTTTTCTCTTGCTTGATTCGCCAATGTTCGGGTCCAAAAAGCCCGTCATTCGGGGTTAGGGACCAAACCGGGGTTAGTACAATCAATGCTGATTCTGCCACGTCTATCGGTAGGAAGGGGTGCCTCTGTGTTATTTTCTCAGAAACCGCGCTGATGGTGTGCCCGACATCTACAAGAAGAGCTTGTGTCCTGTTGTGCTCTTCCCCAAGATCACCGCCAAGGTGGGGATGCGACTACCGCCTCTGCTTTTGGTGGGTCAACAGATGCGCCCTGAACGTGCAGGAAAAGCGCCGGAGACGTTCACCGCGAAATGTCCTGTATTCGCGACTCCGCCCTCGTTTACCTTAGTCTACATCCAGCCGGGGACGTGCGCTACAGTGCTACAGACAGATGAGTAGCCCGACTCCTTGGTTGCAGTTGTTGCGCGCCTGTCCTTCGCGGAAATCAACCATGTCTTCGACTGCACGAGTGTATTGTTGGCATTCATCGCGATTCGATTGTTTGAGAAATGCTTATCAAGCAAGCAAGCCGCATGGGATGAAGGAGCACACAAAATTGGCGTTGACGGCCGGCTTCATACCTGTCCGAGCATGAAGCTGCTAACCGTGAGCAGTCGCTGGTCTGCGTCCGGGCTCTGGTGCGCTCTGTTGAGCCGTATGTCCCGTTCAGTAGCACAAGTAGTAACAACGAGAACGACAACAACAACAAAAATAACAACATGTGGGGGTGATGCTGTCCAATGACCGGTGATGAAGTTGGCAACAACCACAAACATGAGCAGGACTACAACGATCATCGCAAGTCCATCCTTCACTAACCATGACCCACACCTATACCAGAACCAACATCAGCACCAACAGCAACCATCCAGCAAATCACACAGCGTCGTCATGCGAAGGAATAGATCGCAACAGAGCACCACGAAGTGATGCAATACGTGACATATTATCTGACCGACGTCACAAGCAATAGCACAAATGGAGGCACGCGAGGCAAGTCGTACGCCACGAAGCAGGAGATGGTGTGATCTTGACGAAATCTGGTAGTCTCTCTGTAGGGACAAGCGTCGTACACCGTTTATCACTTTATCAAGAAGTGTAACAGCAGAGACGCCAAAACACGTGCCCACCTTTCATAGCAAAGTATGCCTTCCGTCCAGTTGGCCTGCCGGAAGGCGATATTTCCTAGATTTAGGTGGGCGTTTCCCATGGAGGGGTCCAAACCCACGGCTCGGGTGTACAAGTTTTTCGCTTCCGGGTATCGGCCGAGCTGTAGTTCGTGGAACGTGAGTGCTCAATTGAGAATGCGCACGACTATCTATGTAATCAGGTGGTGTTGTTGTTGTTGTTGTTGTTGTTGTTGTTGTTGTTGTTGTTGTTGTTGTTGTTGTTGTTGTTGTTGTTGTTGTTGTTGTTGTTGTTATCGTCGTCGTAAGAAGGCTGTCGATCGTCGATACTACACTACTTTTTTTTTGTCTCCCACCGTTGGACTCTGTCGTCTGCCCTTCTGGTCCCTATCCTCCACTTCTACCAGCTAGACGACCCAACCGGGGTCACATAGGAGGGGGGGGTCGGACCCCCTCCTACGGTTCCTGCCTGAGGTATTTTTATCGCGAGAAGGGTACAGCAATCCCTTCCCTCGCGACTGATGAAGTCGATCAAGTTTACTAACAACGAGCTTTGCAGCGCGTGGCATCCAACGGAGACCAGGATTTTATTAGCGAGAAAAAACTCACTATGTCGGGACTCGAACCCATGACCTGGCCCTTAGCAGGCTGCGAGGCTACCCACTAGACCACCGGGGCGACCGGGTACTGCTGTACATGCATGAACGACTAGGGAATCGCCATTTACAGAAATATCAATGAAGTTGATTTCGAAGAATCGAAGCATGCTGTCACATTAAAAACCCGGTGGTCATATGCATACATCTTCAGGAACGGGACGCCCCTCCCGGATATCTCCCATCCACGTTCCTCACCTTTTCCATTCCAAGCCCGAAGTTATACAAGCAGGTTGAGTGGTCCGGTACCCTCTCAAGACCCCTGCACACGACGAAGGAACAAATCCAGATGGTGTTTCAAGGGTTGATATCTTTGGTGCACACCTCATTGTGATGGTGCAAGCAAGTTTGAATTAGTGCTGATGTAGAACGCAAAAGCCTACATGCTTGAATTGTCATGCGATGTCTAAGAAATCAATACAGGAATGTTGTCCGGTGTGTCGGTAGTGGGCCGCTCAATCAAGCACCACGCTCTTGAGAAATCGAGAAAACTCCTAGCCCGATTGCAGATTGTCTCTGAATGCACAAGTTTTTACGGTTGGGCGACAACAACGATTAGTTGACTCAAGCAGAGAGAATCATACGTATGTATGCGATAAACGTACCTTTGGAACAGTGAAATCCCTTCTGCGAGTAGGGCATAGTCTTCTCCTGCGCGCGTTTGCACCAAGTGCCCGTGGTTGCAGTACGCCGAAGCCACCTCAATGGGCAACGCGTGTGGTAGCTTGATAACAACCTGGGTCGACATGGATGTCCCAAGCATGGGGGCGTTGGGGGGGTTAAGGCGTTGTGCCCAATGGAGGGATGGATCCATGTCAGTCACCTCCCAGGCGTTGATCGATTGGTGAGAGACATATTTCCATCGAATCGTCAGGTGAATGTTGTTTGCTGACACAAAAATTCCGGGCAGAGTGGTGAATAGAAAACTGCCGGCTTCGGGTTTTTTAGTTTGCCTGTCGGTGGGCCATCGCGAACCACGACACGACCATGCTGTACATATTGCAAAGAAAGGCAGGCAGCAATTGGGTATTATCGCTCTCGTCTCAACGCCGACAGCCCAACTTCGTCCTGACATCTCGGGAGTGCGGAAACACATTTCTGGTTCGCAATACGTCCCACCTGCGTCCATTCAACCAAGATAACTATTCACCCTTGTTATCGCCAATCAATCAATGTAACCTTCATCATGACGGTGCACGTGGACCGTGGCTTTCGCTGCGCACAAGGCCCGCAGACCATGGCTGTGTAAAGAGGGTGCATATACGCTTGGGTGTTTGGTCAGGCCGTGGCCTAGTGTGTGACTGAGTACTTGGTTTTTGTGGTAAACAAGCGCAGCACTGTGCTTGCTATGTGTCGATGAAGCACTGGTTGTTTATCCTAATGAACCCTCCCACTCACTGTGATGGTGCGTGTGTGTACCGTAGAATCGCGAGATACAAACAACCATCGTAGGGTATAAGGCACACACGTGAGAGGGTACTGGAGTCGTATGTGAGGATCCTACCAAAGCCCGTACACATGCCTTCTTCAACACACTCGGCGGCCAAACAGTACCTTGTAGGCGTCAATGGCTTCATCCTCACGGTCGAGCATGGCGAGGGCCAGCCCCAAGTTCAACCACGCGGATGCCAGGTCGTTCGTTATGTTTATTGCCACACGATATTGGGAGATCGCCGCGTCGATTTCTCCACGATCCTTCAGTTTTGATAACGGAGAAAGTATCAGATAAACAGGTAGCGGAAGAACGTTTGGTTGACAGGTACCATATGCTTTGATGCGCATGCAGCGTGGGCTACAAGGCATATCGGCATATCCAGTCTGGTGTACTGCTATGTACGATGCAGCGAGACATGCCGGCACAAAAGTGCATTGGACCGCTCACGCCAATACACGAAACCAGAGTGCTGCGTGGACAAAGTTGGTGCAATACTACGTGTTATCAAGACGTGCAAGCCCAGGAACATGCCGTGCCTTCGTCGCGTATGCGGAGTCACTATTGTCTCACATGGAACTCAACGGCGCGATATAGCGCCTGGTACGCAGGAAGGTCTCGTTCTGGAACGCGTGCCAATATCTCCGCGTACCCAACATCATCGAAACCCGCTCTCTTGGGCTCGTCTCTGTCTCTGTCGCTTGCAGCAGCCCATGGACCTATTCCTGGATCCCCGCCACCGTGTCCTGTGGGCGCCAACCCTGCTGCTGTCTCTACTGCCGCGGTGGTACCCAGCAACAAGATGGTTCCGACTGATGTTGACTGGAGCGCCCCATGACGAGCGATTGCCGAAAGGATCAGCACCGTTGTGGCAAAGACGTGTTGGCAAATATCATGCTGCGGTAACTGCATGGTTCTGCGCTCTTCTAACGCTTCGTCATCACCACGAGAGCAGAGAGAGGCAGATGGATCTTGCGCTTCTTCCCAACGGCCGCCGACTGGGTCGATCTTTTGGTGCAACGCCTGCGCATGTCCAGAAACCCCATTGGCACAGGTTGTCTCAGAGGAGTTCTGCGCGCTGCGTGTCGATATACCTGCAGTATGTACGTCGCAACAAGGCCATTTACCTTTGGATTAGGTCAAGTGGATGTGGCGCCAGAATACTCGAGCGCTGTTTGTTCGTACCCTGACCCCAAAAACACCTGCCCCGCTACTGTATTTCCGCACTCCACGCAAGATAACAACCCCCCCCGTGATATCATTTGTGGCGTTCAAAAACTACTCCAATACAGGAAAACACGTTTTCACAGCAGGGGTGCCGTTCTGTTGGGGTGTGCAGGCATCTTCGGTGACTTGATCTGAGACGATTTACGCGTTGGGTCTCGTGTTGAACGGGCAAAGTACCCGGTATTCCGTGGGGTGTGAGGGCGGTGTCTGGGGGTGTCGCGCTGAATATTGTAGGCGTCACGCTGCCGGCGAAACAACGCGTACGTGTAGTGTTGTTTGATTTTCTCCCATCATTGGACTCTGTCGTCTGCCCCTCTGGCCCCCTATCCTTCACTTCTACCAGCTAGACGACCCAACCGGGGTCACATAGGAGGGGGGGGCTGGACCCCCTCCTGCGGTTCCTGCCTGAGGTATTTTTATCGCGAGAATGATACAGCAATCCCTTCCCTCGCGACTCACGAAGTCGATTATGGTTTACTAACAAACGAGCTTTGCAGCGCGTCGCTTTCATCCTAGATGTGGAGACCACCTTCATAAAGGTTGAAACTCCCCAACGCCTGTCGAGGACGAAACCCTCTTTTCCACAATGGCGTCGACGAAGAGATGTCAGCGTGTCTGCATTTGGTTGCAAAATACATGGATGGGTTCAAAACCCGCTGCTCACCTAATTTTCTTCCGGAGTACGGAAAAAAGCAAAACGGTGGGTGGGCCAAAAAACGATGCACTGCTGTCTATCGAACTCGAAACTTCTGGCAATGCGTGGCGGAAGTGGCGCACCCGCACACACGCACAGAAGATTGTTGTAAAAAAGGTGGTTCTACTCGCCGCCGGCCGGTCGGGTTCCGGTTACCCGAAGAAGACTTCTCTTGCCTAGCAAACAAGAAGAAGCCTCGAAAAGCGGGGGGGTAATGTGGAGACCACCTTCATTAAGGTTGAAACTCCACAACGTCTGTCGAGGACGAAACCCTCTTTTCCGCATAGACCAGGATTTATTTAGTGAGAAAAAAACTCACTCTGCCGGGACCCATGACCTGCCCCTTAGCAGACTGCGAAGCTACTCACTAGCCCACCGGGGCGACCGGTGTTTAGTGTTTGCAACTGTACATGGGACTTAACAGTTTCAACATCCCCCAAGAGAAATAAGAGAACTGCCCATACATGTGGTGAAAGACGATACGTTGAAAGCTCTACTGCTGTACGAGTTTATTACGTCTGTAGTATGCATGGTTGTTCGACTGGAAGGAAGATGTGTTTCGTTCAACAATGCGAAGACAATCCTCATCTTTGCTTTGCCCCCACACCCTTGATCGTTCTACTGGGGAGCACACGCCTCGTCAAATCCCAGGATTGCAGCGCCAGCATATTTTCTTCTACGATGACAGCACGAGGCAAAAAAAGGGGGGACAACATGTGCATTCTCGGGCGTCAGGTCAGAATGTACCCTCCTGAACCTTATCCCCAACCAGGACACAACATGACGGCAACGAACGGGACCACGAGTGCCTTTATCAAGTAAACCCCACCTTTGCACAGTACACCAACCACGCAAATGATACCTGCACGGGCGGTAGCAAATGAGGTCAATCCGCAGGCTACCCGGTAATACTTTGCCGCGTATAAAATCGTTCGAAAATCGTGTCTGCCTCGTCGTCGTGAGAACTCAACGAACGCCATCCGCCTCTCTTCACGGCAAGCCTCTCCCAAGGTCAGAAACAACATGGGCGTTGAGGCCTCGGGAGACACAACAACATGTGGGAAAAATAACCTACTGCTGCACGCAAAGAAGTGTTCCCGGAAGCAGGATGGGGTTCGTCGTTGGCGAGTGATGCCGCAGTTGGCGAGTGATGCCGAGACACGCGTTCCGGAAGATGAAAGAAGGGTTTTTTTTCGATCTTCTCTCTTCGGAAAACACACCCGGCTCTCGGATCATCTACGAAGGAGGTGATGGTGTCGTCGATCGCGCATGTAGCTACAATGTAGGCGCGAACAATCACAGCTGCAGCGATGCAAGCTCTTGCCGAAGCCCCGCCTCCGAATCCAACAGAGCGCTTTGATCCTGCCATTATGATGACAGCAAGCAGATACAGACAACAACAGCAACGACAACAAGCAGCGGACGGTTCGAGGGACAACATGCAGCTAAGGATAACGATTGGCCAAAATCGCTCCAAGCGCAACAACAACCACCAACAGGGGAATCAGATTACACCTCTGTCCTCGGCAAGTTGTCACAAACGAGAGGCCCTTGTCGAGGGACCGGGCGAGGGCCAAAAGGCGGGTGGCCACCATCAATGAACGCATGTGCAGACGGAAGGACGAGTAACATGCCACTATGCCTCAATCAGGGTTCGCTCAGTCTCTACACCGTGGATCATTAATTTTCCTTTTCAAGTGGTGGTTTGGACGAGGACTCCTGCTCTGTCCCGTAGTCCATTCAGCCGATTAGGTTGGGCCTTACACTTCTACTCCACATCTTTGAATATGGTATGTGCGACAACATGCTTGAAAAACTAATGCGTGATATTGCGGCAGCAGTGAATCTGTGAGTTCCTGTGTCTATTCTGTTGTTGGCGACACAAGGATGTCTGCACTCGCGAGGAGGTGAGTCAAACTATAAAAAATGGAGCACAACAAGGCAAACTTGCGTAATCCATCACACACCTTGACAGACGTTGGTACCTCCCCAGAGAAACGCAAAATTGCGGTTCTCGATAACGGTTTCTCAAACGCTGCTAGTAACCCCTAAGTTTTTTACAGCACTCGCCTACATACCCACAGAATAAAAAAAGCACAGCCCAAATCAACCTACCGCGTTGATGGCCTCCCCCGCCTCCTTTTTAGCCTTGACAGTCTCCAGCTTCTTGAGCTTCTTCGACAACGCCTTCGCTCGCTTCGCCGGGTCTACCGCCGCCGCTGCAACCGCCTCCCCGCCCCCATCCCCTCTCTCCCCCCCGTCCGCGTCACCCCCGGCGGCAGCCGCGAGGATGGCTTCTACTTGCTTTTGCGCTTCCGCCTTCTCCTTCGCGCGCTTCTTCGCTTCCTGGTACACGCAGCCGAGCAAAAGAGGCAAGGGGGGGCGGGGGCGGGGGGGTACACTTCCGTCAGCGGGGTAGATGTACCGGCACCATGTTGCGTTGCTGCTGCACTACGTGCATTTGCTGCTGCATTATGTGCATTTTGAGCTAAATAGACGCGGCAGCGAGACGCCGCCTGGCCGAATTCCAGACTGCCACCGAGGCAAAACAAGATCAAAATACATTTCTTCTATCGGTTTCGTTGGAGACAGTGTCCTAGTATCTACATCTGATGGTGCGGCCGTGGCCTTCATCCGTGATCCTCCATACACCCACAACGTCACGGCAAAATAAACTGGAATCGACTTCCGAAGGCGAAACAAATGCCACCATAAGTCTTCTTAGAGCACGACACGTGAACAGAGGGGACCATCCTCGACGAGCGTTGTGGGAGACACGACCATTTCAACCGTCACCTCCACGGAGAACCGCAAATCTCTACCCTTGCCGCAACGATCTCAAACGCTTCTTCTGTTTCCTGCGCCACGCCATGTGCACCCAAACACGTGGTACCTGCTTCTTGGCATTCTTGGAAGGCTTGTTCGCCTCCGGTGGTGCCATCCCCGGGATGTACGTCCCGCTAGCCCTTGCCGCGTCCACGCGACCGACCTATGTTTTGATCGGGCGTTTTCGTGTCTTGTCATGTCGTGTGCCCCCGCGTGCATGAATACAGAACGAGAAGATGGCACCAATCGCGGAGCAAAACTACGAAACGTCTGTTTATATTGGGCAAGGTTGAGCGAACCGGCCACGGACATTGGTGTGCATGGGCGGAATTCAATTGGTCGGGGGTGCATTCATATCGCGCTAATGGCGTGCAGATAAAGGCGGTGGTATACAAATCGTGAACACATCGCAATTCCTACATCCAATAACAGCGGTCGGGGGGGAGACGGGAGACGGTTCTATCGATGTTCTTTGTGTTGTGGAAGGGAACGAAACAAAAAAGAATCGTACAAGCTGCCAAAGAGTTGGCCATTAGGCACATCGATGAGTCGTCAAAAGAGATAACAGACACGAGACACCGCCGAAGGTAGAAGGATCTAAGCACAAGGCAGACAACAACGCGTTGCACAAGAGAGCGAGTGAGAGAGGGATAGAGAGAGAAAGGGAGAGACAGACAAGGACCGAAAGATAGTACAACTGAGAAAGAGACAAGTACAGAAAGATAGTTCAACTGAGAAAGAGACAAATACCGAGAGATAGGGCCAGAGAAAGAGGGCAAACAGCGCAAAAAAAACACCATCCACGACCACCAAAGGTCACCATCTAGGAGGACAATCAAGCATTGCACCTCACCTTCTTGCCGCCCGCCCCGGCCTTGTCTACACCCCGCTCTGCCCTCATGAGGGCCGCCAGTGACCCCGTAGAACCCGGCGAGCGGTAAACAGCCGCCTTCTCCCCGAACGTGGGTCCTCGCCCTGAGCATAAAACACGAATGACAATAGATGTGCCGCATCCATATCTTCACCAAAATCCCACAAGAAGTGTTGTTCCTTCGGTGACAGCTATCGCTCGTACTTGATTAATGTGCTCTGGTTGAAACGTGGGTCCTCGACCTGAACAAAACACCCCGACGTGAACGACAATTTGACCTGCGGCATCTCTCCACAAAGAAACAAGTGGTATGGTTCATTCAGTGACAGCTACGACCGCTCAAACTCCACGTGCACTAGCACAAAACAACTTGGGAGAAAAATAAGGTGTTTTCGGCCGTCCGACCAAAACGTGGTACAAACGCACATACTCCGATTAACACCTCCACAAAATCAAAATCGTAGATACGACTCGTTGTTTGTTTTGCTCACCAGCCGCGGCGTCCGCTGCCGTTGGACCCTTACGGCCGGGAGAAGCCGGTCTATCCGGGTACACCCCTTGTGCGGCCGGCTGCCAGACCGCATCCCAGAGGACATCCACCTCTTTCTTCGCTACCGGACCGGAACCGTCGTAGCGGAACACCTGCATGATGTTTTGTACGGAAATTGGATATTGTTAAAAGTAATCGATCCTTCTCTATGGCGAATAAGTACTGAGTACTATTGCAGTACCCCACTTGCCCGTCCCTCCTCTCTCCCTCCCTCGAGATTTGATGGAGTCATGCCAACAATGATGTTGTCGTTGACGTAGCCGTTGACATTGCCGTCGACGTACAGTAGTCACATCGCCGTAATTTAGACATTCGCGGACAGAAAACTTGACACATCCAGTTTCCTCTTGCCTCACCACCCGTCACCAGTCCACCTCAAACATGCGAACCGCAGACCATGCAAGACAACGTCGCCGGGCTGCACAAAACTAACCTCGTCCCGTTCCTGACTCTAGCCACAAAAAAAAAAACAAGGGAGCTATGCCAAAGCCCAGATCGCCCGTGGTACCATTCCACGAGACACCCACATGGCCCGAGGCCAATACTACGCTAAACCCCCACAGCCAGCTTGCCCCAAAGTCTTTTCTACGACACCCAAGAGAGGTGACTACAGTCCCCCCCTCCTCAAATGCAAGGACGACGACCAGCTTCTGGTTCATTGCTTGTGAGACGTATCCTGAGCCGGCGAAAACCCGGCATATCGCCCCGTCAAAGGCATTGTAGGGATGCGAGGTCACATCGTCTAACGACTACCGCATGTGCTTACATGAAAGAGAGTACCTCACTCCCCACCGGCGTGCTCCGTCCCGGCTTGGTAGGGATACGAGGCCAAAGGTCTACGACTACGGCATGCACGACTATGAGTACACCTCCCCCACGCGCGCCTACCTTGACATCGTTGTCCACATTCATACGTGGGGCGCACGTTGCCGTGAGGAACCAGCGGCTGTCCGGGCTCCACCCGTAGGCCACCGCACAGTGGCTGGAAGTGGAACCCATGACCTTCTTGCGATTCACATCCCAGAAATCCATCTCACCCGCCAGGTTGCCGAGGCCTTTTCTCGCGGACAGCAAGAAGATCAACGAGAATATCAAGACGCCTCGGGTGCGTGAATTGCAGGCGAAAATAACGATGTCTGAGGCCTCCAGCGCCGGTGAGCGGCAGAGCAGAAGGGGGGCTACTGCCAACGTTCCTCCAACACAAGACATGTCGGTCGGCAGCGAAAGGGTTGGGAAGCGGGTACGAGCGATAGGCCTGTCCTCCATCGGCCGTTTTGCTTGTATGACGGAGAATAAGAAGGTGGAATTACTTGAAATTAGTATAGAAATAAAGTTTGTGTAT
>CACKRE030003164.1:53990-65423 GCA_902602495.3 Ectocarpus sp. CCAP 1310/34
GGGGGGGGGGGGGGGGGGGGGGGGGGGGGGGGGGGGGGGGGGGGGGGGGGGGGGGGGGGGGGGAGGAGGGCAGAAGTCGACGCCTCGAATCGAAATCGCGGCAAAGTGTGTTAGCGAGCGCTTGCGCTACACGACGGCGTAGGCGTGTTAGCAGTGACGAAAATCAAAAGGAACACGGTGAGGGTTTCACGGAGGCTTTGTTAACGGCTGTTGTGGGATTATAATTGTGGCACCTCATTGTCGAGAAGAGGCAGGCCACCCACCGGATGCAGCTTGAATAGTCGCCAACACTCGAAAATGAAGCTTTGACCGACATCACATCATACATGCGTTGCTGCAAGAAACCAACCGCGTACGACGGCACTCGTCACCTGCCAGCAAGAGAAAGCGGCCGTGCGGGCTCCAGCTGATAGTGTTGCGGTGTGCACTACCGAACTCGAACGTTGGCTCCCCCTGATGACAAAGGTAGCAACAGAAAGGGTAAGAGACGGAAGAGCGGCGAGGGAGGGGTGTACTCCTGCACACGCATGCGGTAGTCGCTAGACCATTGGTCTCGCATCCCTACAATGCCGGGACCCGGAGCGACGAGAGCGGGGGGGTTAGGGCAAAGAGAGACGCAAAGACACGCAGACGGATGACAAGAAGGTACTCATTTCAAGGGCTAGCTCTTCTCCCAATGCCTGGATGCGAGGGTGCCAGGGCTAAACATCTCCAATCCACACAACGCACCACAACACAAACTCGAAACAAGAAAAAAGCGCCATTTCTAGCACGAGGCACGAGACACAAAAGGCAAGCAGCACGACAACATGAACCAAGACATAAAAGTACACCTATTTTATCCCGCTACAAGACTGACGTCCCTTTTATTCCGCTAAATGACTAACTTCTCTTTATCCCGCTACTGTTAAGACTGGCGACGTCTTTTCATCGGCCGGCCGGCTAGCGCGGTCAATGCTAATAAACACGCGCGTCGTTCCAGAACACCACAACCGCCATCACCGCGCACCTTGATGTTGTAGAGCGTGGACGTGGAGGGCATGCTCCCCGCGATGACCACGAACTTGTTGCCCTTGTTCGATCCGCCGGGCCCCCATTGAACGTCCTGCACAGTCCCCTCCTTCGCGGGGGCGATCGCGCAGTCGAACTGCCCGTCGGCGTGCATGAGAAACAGGCCCGTGGACCCGTAGTATGACTGGCGAGTTGGCGAGTTGGAGAGAGAAGGGGGGGGGCATGAGTGGAGCAGTTTCAAGAGTACGGGCATTGAAGAATAGTCAACCAGAAGAATTAGCGGGCCAGCTGTTTGCGCCAACGTGTATTGCGCGGAAAAGTCAACCATAACTAGCAGATCAGTTGTTTGCACCAACGTGCATTGCGCGGAGTACTCAACCAGAACTAGCAGTCTAGATGTTTGCGCCAACGTGCATGGCGCGGAAAGTTCAACCATAACCAGCATGGCGCCATGGTTCCACGTCGTAGTTCACACACGGAAATTGACCACATCGTATGTTCACAATGAAGAAAGTCGTATGTAGGCGTGATTACTGTTTGAAGCGCACCTTGCCCGTCGCGTCTACGTCGGTGCTCGTGAGGCACAGCACCGCTCGACCGTCGGGACTCCACTTGAAGGACGCCTCCTGCTCGAGTGAGCGCACGTTTGTGTCATCGGGAGATTGGGGTATGTACAATGCGGTGAGGGTACTCAGGGCCAAGCACGCAAACACCAAGCTCAGTTCACGAGCCCAAAAGGTCCCAGCAGGGGAACTCACCTGGCCAAAACGGAAAAGGGAGCGAAAACAACCATCTACAGCTGTGTGCACCAACACATGCCAGCTTGTAAGACGTTCCTGCTTCAAACAGATTGCCTGAGGGCCCCATCAACTCGTCTCTCCGACGTCATCACCTGCGCGCGGAAGGAACTCCTAGAGGCGATAGGCGTGTCCGACACCGGGTAAGACCATAGCGAGATCTTGCCCGGCTTGCCCTTCAGCTCGGGCACGAACGTCGCTAGCCTGCCATGGGAAACGGACCGATGGAGCAGAGTTTTGCAAGAATCAAGTTCGTCAGCTCGTGAGTAGTCGCGGACGAACGCCGATGCAATTGCTGCTCAGATCACACCCGTGAACTGAAATCCGTGAGAGCCTCCTTTGCGCACGCCAACAGCATCACGCAGAAGCACGTCAACTTGTTTGCGACAGGATAAAACAGGCTTGCCCTGGAGTTTTTCGTTTTAACCAGTTTTTTTTTGGACGATTTTTCTCCCCAAATGTCGACACTCGCAAGCATCGCAAACGAGCTGAGCCAAGGGCGGTGAGCAGCTACGACGTGCCACCAGCGGCCCTATGTACAAAATGTCTGACCTGTACGGAGCCGTCCCAGGTGCGAGGCTGAAGCTAGCGAGCTTGGGACAGGGGACTCGGGCCACGACGCCCTGGTCGAAGTGCTGTCCGTCGTAGATCTGTTAAAAACACGGCGCCAAAAACATCAACGCGAGGATGGCTATTGGGACATGGTAGCGGCGAGCTGCTTCACACACTTTCGAAAGCGGCGCATTCAGTCAGCCATTGCTGGCAGGGATAGCTCGCATCAAAAACATCTAAACACGAGGTTGGCTGTTTGGGCAAGGTAGAGGAGAGCTTCACGCACAGCGGCACATTCAGTCAGGGATTATCGACAGCGAGCCTCTCGCCTGGATGTCGTTGTCCAGCCCTCTTGCGGCGATGACCTCGTCGCTGCTCCATTGGAGGCTGGGCCACGCCGACCTCCGCAGCTGTTTCTGGGAAACCCTACGCATACACGCAGCCAACAACGGCACAGGCGGCACTAAGAGATGACCCAGCGGGATAGATACATACGGCGGCGACATTCGGAGGCTGGGCTTGAGGCCGCAACAAGAATGCAGGATAAAAAGGGGCGGCAGGAGCAATCGACAGGGGAGCCTTACTTCATGTGTTTTGGAACGAAAAGCCATGCAAACATATGCCGGCCTAGGGTTGAGTCAAGGTGCTTGGGAGCCGTGTTTGACCCAGTAGCATACTACTCCACCAAGCGCTCCTATCGTACATGTAGCACCAACAGCATTGCCACGCAAGCAAGCACAAAAAATGTACAACTATCTGACAGGGCGGTGCGTGCGCACGAGGTTCAGTGGGGGGTGGAGGGGGGGGGGGGGGGGGGGGCACACACACGCCCTAAAGGCAACACACCGGAATCAATCAATACACTGACGCCAACCCAAGATACACCCCCCCAGAAGGTTAAGACATGGGCAACCAAGACACTGACGCCAACTCACGACGAATACGCAATACGCAGGACGGGGAAAATTCACCAAAAAAAAAGAAATGGTAAAACGCACACGCACGAAACACGGGCGGACAATCCACACAAGAAAAAAAAAACAGTACCAAAAAAAAAACTGCACATACCTGAGTTCCTCCGACCACGACGCCGTGCTCCACACTACCAGGTTTCCCGGCGGCCGTTCCCCGTCCACCGATTTGCTCGGCGGCTGCCATGTCAGCAGGTAAGTCCCCAGGGGAGAGAAGTGGACGGCTCGCGCGCCGGGAGCGTCAACGCTTGCCACCTGCATGCGTTCGCGGTGCGTTCGGAGTTGGTTGCCGTCATATAGGCGAATCACTTTCGTTCGACTTGAGCAGAAGTCCTCAGTGTCCGTCACATGAACCGCGTACCACTTTAATTACGTACACCAGCTTCTTGGTGCAGCTTATGACCGGGCTTCATGTGAGGATACTGAACGGCACAGAGTGCCTGAGTTCCGTTGACCACCCTGCTCTTGTTCTTTTTACAACAGGCAGGTGAACAGGCAAGTGTAACATGCGCATCCAGTGACATCGCACCCTTATGGTAACCGTCCAACTTCAAACTCAGGAACGCCGATGAACCCCCACAAAACCTCCCTCAGGACCACTTTTTTGGAAGAAACAACGTTGGGAGGGACAGGCAAACAATATCAATGTGGCACCGACACAAACACCGTTACCACCAATTAGTTTTCCCACGGAACATGTCCCTCTCACCACAGTTTTGGTTGTCATATCGACGACCTGGACTCCAGTAGAGCACACCGCCGCCAAGAAGCGCCCGTCTCTGTAACAACGCCACGACGATAGCGGGACCCAAAACGGCTCAGCCGTGAATACACAATTGACATGGGAGAAAGTGCACAAAACACCCATGTACCCGGGCGGAGTGTCTACTTGCGGCGTTTGAGAGACACCTTGCGCGAAACTACAGTTAGCCGACGGGAGATTGGAGAAAGGGATGGGGGTCAAGGTTGATGCGCGATAAAAAGCGTAGGCTTTCATGGGCACTTGCAGTGAAGGGCAAGCACGTGCACGTCTTCTTTGGCCTGGAAGACTAACGGTGCAGCAGTGAACACTACCTCACGAGTACTGGTTTGGCGCAGGTCCCCGGTAAAGCCGACGACTACTCTGTGCACCGATAAAAGCGGCGTGTTTAGCCCTGAGAGGAAAAACACAACTCTTGCTTGCCAAAGCACTGGCTGCAACAGCAAAGAAAACCTCCCCCCCCCGCTGAAGCAAACCGGGCACTGACTTTGACCATTCCGTGGAGGAAGCATCCACCTCGGGGAAGCCGTCTCCCTCTATCCGTAGGTCAGTCGGCTTGTCCGCGCCGTCCTCTTTGTACGGCCCTCCAAAGAGCTCGAGCGTTCCTGGCCGCCGCAGAAGAATTTTGGGAGGCGGCGCCTCTGACATGGCAGCTTTTGCAGCAGCACTGTCTTCTGCCATCGTGCCCCGGTGGGTGAATCGCCTCAAACAGGAGGGAGGTTAGGCTGCTGCTGCTGAGGACGCCAAGGGTGTGGCATCTTGGTGTATACTCTAATATTCAGTGAAAGAACTGTGAACAGCGTCCCCTCCCAGGCGACGCCTCATCGTAGTGTGCACTCCGGCGATGAATATTCCCGTCCGCGGACGTCCTTGTCGGAAGAAACAACAACGGAGGCTACCGACAACACCGGCTTCTGCCGTTACTGTGCGAGAGAGCTCGAAACCAGGTTTTGTACAGACTGCTGTTGCTGGTCTTGCGAGTGAGGTTAGCATGAACCCAGTCGGGTATTGAGGGCGTGCAGTGGACTGTGTCTTGCAACGTAGTAAGCACCACCTCCGAACTGAAGCTATGGTTCGTAGGGCTTGTGTCTTCCTCCCATGCGTCCGCGTACAAAAGCACTCCGTACGGGAAGTCTACCCCACGCCATGCTGGGGAACGCATGGGGATGAGGTCCCGTATCAGGTCCATGAGCTTCGTTTCGCACCTATGATGGATTTGCTCTTTGCTCGTGTGCTCAGGCTTGTTGGTGCGCATCTCACACGGCATGATTGCGTGCTGTCTAGGTCGTGTTAGCACTCCGATGTCTACAAGACGAGTACACTTTGTGGTAAAGAGCGCCCGCTGCAGTACAATAGATGTGTGGGTCGATTTCCTGACGACCCAACAAGCGCGAGACGACCCCTGTTCCACATAGTCGGTAGACCTGACAAGTCGTCGGATCCTCCAGTGTTTGATTTAGTTTTCGTTGATGTCCTTTTTTGTATGTTGTATGTCGTGTAGACCAAGTCTTGATGGTGCATGTTCGACGAAACCACCGTAAGCCGCCGTTTGGGGCATGGTGCATGAGGCCATCATTGAGCCAAAAGCCGCAGTGCTGGTACGACTGCTGTTGTGTAGTGGCGCTAGCTCGCTGATAGCACGCATTGTCACGAATTCGCATTTGGTCTGTGCGTATTGGAAATGGCTACAGTGCTTGATTTTTGTCGACACGCTCGACACCTCTTGATTTCAGTGTTCCGGTCCGCTTCTGCATGTCCGTCTCTCACTCTCCTGCCATCGTAGCGCCATGCCTCGCAAGGATGAGTCGGCCGACCTGACGCGGATAGCCATCGTCAACAAAGACAAATGCAAGCCCAAGAAGTGCAAGCAGGTATGCATATGCATGGTCGCACTCATTCCGATGGCGGCGTGATTGTAAACTACTTAACAGCAGTTGTCTCCCCACCAAGGCCGCGATCGTGTTCCCCACAGACGATCTTTTCGACACCCTTGCCGTTTCCCCTTTGTTTGTTCGACAACGAAAACGACGACGACGGTGCCAGTGCACCCTTCCTGCCATTGCTGATCGCCGTTTCCTCCCGCCGCCGCTCTTGACAGGAGTGCAAGAAGTCATGCCCGGTTGTGCGTATGGGGAAGCTGTGCATGGAAGTGGAGAAGAGTAGCCCCATGGTTTACATTTCGGAGTCGCTCTGCATCGGTTGTGGTATCTGCGTCAAAAAGGTAACGAGACGGGGAGCTACGGTGAAGGATGTTTTATGTGTTATCCCGGATTGTTGGTGTATTCATCAACGAGGTGGGCATGGAGGTGTAAGCTGGGTGTGTAGTCGAGCAAGCGCATCATATCAAAAATGTTGAAAACCTGGGAAAGACAGCTGCTGTGCATCTATCGCATAGTATTCCTAGGTGTCAAGAAGATGTGATGTGCATGCATCTGTGAGCCATGGAAGTAGCTATCGATCCTACAAGTTGTCGGTAGAAGGGTAAGGTTTCATAGCACAACAATTGAAGTCATGCATCTCCGCATGACCTAAGCTCGAGCCAAAAGAAAATGAAGGTGAGAAGGTGATCAATCCTAGCGCCTTTTGAGGCATTTCTTTATGATTTGGATGAAGACAATATCGGCGGGTCGCGCGTCAAAAGCCGTCTAGGTCGGATTTGCACACGATGTATAATTGCGTCGTGCGCTCACCCGCTTTTCCTGACTCACGGGGTCATATGCACGACACGTGTGCGTGTCAATTCGCTGCTTGTTTTTTCCGCGTCGTGTGGCGAAAACAGTGCCCCTTCGGGGCCATCTCCATCATCAACCTGCCCAAGAACCTGGAGTCGCAGACGACGCACCGGTATGGCCCCAACAGCTTCAAGCTTCACAGGCTTCCTATGCCGAGACCCGGACAGGTGTGACGGCCGCGCGTGCGCAGAACGCCGCCACGGGTGCGTTGTTGTGCAAAACCCCACCTGAAATTGCGGCGTTCGGGCAACTCACGGAGAGAAACCAACCATGCGGTTTGTAAATAAGCATTTTGTTTTGATGTTGACAAGGTGTGTGCTTGCTCATGTGTGTGTTTTTGTGTTGACATGCGTGTGTTGTTCATACTGAAGGGTATGCTGGCAGGCTCTCTTCAGCTGGAGCGCAGCGCAACAGCTGTATGCAACAACGAGGCGACCAAAAAGTATAATCTGCTTGTTATTCCCCCCCCACCCCCTACGAAACCTGCCGCGCAAGACGCAACGCCCCTCCTACGTTTTCTTTACGTACGTATTGGTTTGCGAAAGGGCTCATTTTTTTATCTTGTTTCCCAAACCTTGCGCGTAGTCTGGCGTGATGCATTAGCCCCCATCCATCCATAGGTTCGCTCATTCAGAACGAATGTGCAACAGAGCCCAATTTTTTGTATATGTGGGTTTTGTTTTACTATTAATTACCAAGATATCATTCTGGTTTTGGCAGTATTTTGTTGGTTTTTGGTTTTTGGTTTTTGGCAGTGCATTTAATTGGCGCCCCCTGCCGGCAACAACACCGAGACGAAGCCGAAGTTCGGTCGCACACACAATCACGACATGGGCAGGTCCTTGGCCTCGTGGGGACCAACGGTATCGGCAAGTCAACGGCTCTCAAGATCCTGGCGGGGAAGCTGAAGCCCAACCTGGGTCGGTTCGAGAGCCCCCCGGACTGGCAGGAGATCCTCCAGCACTTCCGGGGGTCCGAGCTGCAGAACTACTTTACCAGGATCCTCGAGGACAATCTCAAGGCCATCATTAAGCCGCAGTACGTGGACCACATCCCGAAGGCGGTAAAGGGGAAGGTCGGCGAGATCTTCACGTCCAAGAACCAGCTCGGCACCATGGATCGGGTCTTAGAAGAGGTGATGGTGACGTGCTCTGTGTGTTTCTTCCCGTCTCTTTGTGGGTGCCTGTCTGCGCCTGTCGGTATGCCGTGTTTGACGCACCCGTCGGGGTAGAAAGAAGGTGGAACGCGGGATTTTTATGTTCTGTCTTTTCCATTGTTTGCTCGTCCGGTGCTTATCTTCAAAGCGGGAAGGATGCAGTGATCCCCCTTGGTTGTCGGGATCGGAACGATCAGTTCGTGCTTGTCACGTCTAGACTGAAGAGTTTTTCACCCTCTGGAGGTATTCGAACGCACCACTGGAGTGTACGAGTTAACCAACTGGACCACGGCCGTTGTGTGATGAAGCTTTTACACGTGTGCGCGTAGTTTAGGTGTTGGTTTTAGGGACGTCCGCCGTGCCAACCACCGGACCAATGAAAAGGCGTCCGTTTCACCGTAGCAAGAATCATGAAACGTTCACGTGCTGTGCCCTCTCTCTCTCTACGGTATCGGTGCGCCAACCGTGTACATCCCACCCGCACTAGCCGTGGGTCATCTTGAGCCTCAAATAAGCCGTTGGTGTTGGCCACGGGAGCATGCATGTTCGTGCTCCCTTTTCATGGGTATTCCCCCGCGCGCGTCTGCGTTGGAGTCCAGGCGGATTCCCCGCTTGTTGAGGTATGATGCCACAAGAACCCCTCCCCTCACCCCACCGATAGATTGACACAGGATAGGGAAAACGTTTTCGAGCCACCTTTGGCAAAGTGTGCTCCATCCTCTCTAGGACGCGTGGTCAATGGTCTAACCACTACGGCCTACAAAACATGGGTACCCCTCTCCACCGCTCGCCGGGCGTCGATGTAATTTATGGCAGATGGACCTAACGCACGTGTTGGACCGCGACGTGGGAGTGCTGTCTGGAGGAGAGCTGCAGCGGTTCGCCATTGGCGTTGTGGCGGTTCAGAAGGTACCATGTAGGAACCATGTAGGAAAGGTTGTGTCTACGCAGATGTGGTGGAGAAAGCCCGGAACGTAGATGACCCTCGTTGCCAACGGCTACGCTTTCGTCTCTGCCCTCGCACGGATTGATCTCCTTGGGTGGACTGCCGTGAGTTGATTTTTTCCGGAGTTTTCTGTATGTTGTTGGGGCCAGCTGTGTCTTCGACGTGACCCCAACCATTGTTTGCGGTAAGGATTCCGGGTTCACCATAATATTTCACGGCGTGATTGCGGATCAAGACGAGTTATACGGAACTGGTTGGGGGAAGGAGATCGACGCTATTAGGACTCTTGTTGTGACTATCGAGTGGGGGCAACCGAGAGCTATCTACGCAACAGATGTGGCTCTATTCTTGGAGAAAGTATCATACCTGCTTCTATGTCGTTAGTAAACTGTATCTCGCTGAATGTTTCGAAGGCAGCGTGTTGGCGTGTTGAAATGCAATCTTGGCCAAAACGACGGTGTTTGCTGTATTCATCCCTGTCCCAAGTCATTTTGGATGGAGGGCCATGTAGAGCAAATGAGCATCAACCCTTGATCGGACAGATGGCGATGACGACGACACACAACAGCAAGGGGAAGGAATCATTTCATATCTGCCAAGTTCATGTTTCTTGAGGCCGCTAGAGCACGTACCACCACAGCAATTGCGTACCACATATGTCAGTGCTATTTGTTTTAAAGAACAGCAACAACAGCTTCGGCGTGCATAGTGTCAGCTTGTCGACCAATGTACTCAAGATTACATTTCCGCGGTGCCCTTGTGTTGTCCCTCGGCTTGATTTCGTGCAGTTGGCTTCTTTCTTGCTTTCTGCACTAAGGCCGAGCCTTGTGTAGTGATTGTTTCGGAGATTTTTTTTTGCTCTCGGTCGAGGGGGGGTGGTGTGCAAGGGAAAAATATCTGGATCCAAACGACATTCTCACGGTTCCTCGAGACAAAAATAATTCCCAGGGGAAAAAAAGGACCGATTCAAGTCTTTGTGGGTCACAACAATGCTTCAGTTGACGGTTTTGGCTCGTGTGCGACCAACAAGACACCGAGTGCCCTGATTTGGGGTCGCCTCCAGAGGGCATGTGTATAATCGCAAGCCAGTGACTGCACATTGTGGATCTCGTTGGCCAAAGGCCTCTCTCTGGCATGCGTTGTGGGCTGATCACGCTCGGAGCAACCAGGAAAACAACAGACAACGTCCAAAAAAGGCAACATCGCAACATATTTCGGTTCACGGGTTCACGTTTACAGGCTGTGTGCAATCAAAACTGGACAACACGCTCTCCAAACTGGACATGATCAGCCGATCCGGTGTGGAAAATGGGCCTTTTTTCCGAAGCGGCAGCGGGGATCCTAGGAAACATTCGGCGATTTGGAATTTGGGCGTTTGGAATTAGCCAAATTCCTCCGCGTAAGACGCTCAAATAATTATTTGGGCTGAGAAAAGAACCTTCCCCAGAAAATGAAATCCCAAATAATCACGACGTTAGACTCGGCCGAAATAATTAAAACCGTTTCTTCCAAATCGTATTTATTTTTTCGCCATTGTTTTTGTTTTTCGTCAGGCTGACGTGTACATGTTCGACGAACCGTCGTCCTACCTGGACGTGAAGCAGAGGCTGAAGGCCGCGGCTACGATCCGGAATATCCTCTCCGGGGATGACGGGGGTGAGCAGAGAGCGCTGATTGGCTGATTGATGTTTCCCGGACGCCTCTTGAGAAGGGTGTGGTTTGGGTGTTGCCGTAGAGGAGTATGGCTTGCTGGTGCACACTGTGAACGGAAGGGTTTGGTTTGCTGTCATCCTCAAGCACGAAAAACAAATGAATGAAAAACAACGAGTTTTGGGTGTTGCCCTACAGTGTTCGTGGCGCCAAGGAGGAAATTGGTGGCGATGAACGAGTGTACGGGCACAGAGTGTGCGGGTGGGTGAGCGAGCGAGTCCTGGTGTCTCGATGGTGGTGGTGATGCGTGGGAGGGTGCAACGGTAAGAGTGCGATCGAAGGGTGCTACGGTAAGAGTGTGATCGAAGGGATGCAGGAAAGCTGGCGGCCATGATCCGGGAAAACTCGACGCGGACAATAGGGTCTTGGCATGGTTGGCAACTGAGCTACTTTGTAGTCCACTACCGCTTGATTGTTCTTGTTTTTGGACGAGCGCCACCGACGAAACGCTTGAGAGTTTCAGAGAAACGCCTCCTCGAATGCTCGCACAACACCGTTGTGCTATAATAACACCTCATCAAGAGGGCATATTTCAGCGCCTTCGCTGATTGGTGGCCTACAGAGCTGCTTCCACGTGGTACCAAGCTGTGGCGACAAACAGGACGGAAGATGGTCTGATTCAAGGCAGAAGATGAGGACAGCTTTGACAATCGAGGCTATCACGCGATTCATCGCTCAGGCATGTAGTTTATCGCTTGTACACGCCCTTGCTTTGTGCCCACTATGTTCCCCCGCTACTCTCTCTCATTCTCCACTGACACCCGACCACACGCTGCGTACCCCCCCCCCCCCCCCCCC
>CACKRE030003164.1:91326-103067 GCA_902602495.3 Ectocarpus sp. CCAP 1310/34
AGGCAGTTACACAGTGCTTACAACTGTCTCTGGAAGTGAAAGCACCAGAAAATAAATTAATTCATACGCAGCTGTCATCCGTACGCAAGGAAGTAAGCACAAGATGCCGAACACCCTTAGCAGGATGCAGCGCACCCTTCATGCGACTCGCCGGATATCTCACGGCGCTTCGCGCTTGGTGATGTGAGAGCCTGGTCCGGTGAGAACCCGGCGTGCTCCGTTCCGGCTTTGTAGGGATTCGAGGTCAATGGTCTAACGACTACGGCATGCACGACTATGAGTACACCCCCTCCCTCCCCCCCAAAAATGTCAGGACGACGTGACCCCATCGTTTTTTTTCATGGCGTTATTTTTGTAATTGTGTCAGGGGGATACCCTCGGCGAGGTGAAGCCAGGAGACGAGGAGGTAGTAAGCGCTGCTGATTGGGTGAACCGCAGCAGGAAGAAGGCGGTGGCGATGGAAGAGGAGCGCTTGTTGGCAAGGCAACGCGAAAGGTGCGCACCTCGAGTTTATGGTCACGCAGATTGAAAAGAGAGAAGACTGGACGGCGTTGGGGAAGTCGAATTCTCTTCGTGAAGGGGGGCTTTTCACGTAGACCCGTATTCCCAGCCTCCTAATTTTCACCCACTACTCGCGGCAGTTGAGGATTAGAAACATATATTGTACATTGACCCCTCGACCGCCCTTGCCTCTTCTCGTACTGACGTGTCGACAAGAGGATTTGAAGAGTTTGTGCATTGACCTTTACCCCTTCCCTCGTCTCGTACTTTTGTTTCGAAAAGGATCCTAGAGGAGCAAGAAATGGAACTTGCCAACGGCGGCGGGGACGGAAACGGGAGAAGGAAGGCGGCGTACGGGGCCGAAAACTTGGCGGGGCTAAAGGTACGTGTGTGACGTGACGTGCTTGTGTTTGATGCTCATGTGAACTCTCTATCGGCCACGGCAGCTCTTGCCCTGTCTACAAAAAGTCTAGGCTGATTATCTCATGCCGTCCTTTTGTGTTTTTGCAGCTGCCTCGTTGCTGTCGTCGTTGTTGGTGGTGTTCACCACGTGAATATGGCATCATTTGCCCGGGTCACGCGACTGAATCGTGTCGACCACGCGCGCTTTTTGTTTCTTTTGAATGACTTTGGTTCGGTTTCTTTCAACCAGAGCACATACAAAAGTGCCATGATAAGTCCTTGCTGATGATACCCCCAACCCGACTGTCGTTGACACGTCGTGTTCAAGATCAAACAGCTCAAACCTATGCACACAACTGCTGTGGCATCACGACTCTTTCCGACACGTGGCGTCCAAGATGAACAACCCAAAACCTATGCAAGCAACTATCGTGGCATCACGGCCGTTGTGTACTGAGGAAAGGTTGGCAATTTCTCCTCCTGTGTGACCCCACCTACAATAGCGCCCAGGATTGATGAGACGAAAAAAGAACGAAAATTAAACGCAGACGTACACTGCTGCTGTCATCAATCAGCCTGTTTTAACGTTCGCTGTTTGTGCATACCATTCATGCTGTCGATCAACATTTGGTTGCTGTGCACATCATTTATAAATTTACTGGTGTCAACAAGTCAACAAGTATGTTTAACATGGGTTGTTGGACATGTCATTGACTCTAAATTCGGAAGGTGACGCACGGGGCGGCCTCGTTCGAGGCTGGCGACTCCGTGATCCTCACCCTGAAGGATCAGGGACTGTTGGACGAGGACGAACACGGGCGTGTCACGGGGCTCAAGGACGCTGAAGACGAGCTGGAGAACGTCCACATGAAGGAGGCCGAGGTACACCCAGGCTGACGTTTACTGCTGTTCTCGTATGCATGTGTGTCCCTGTTGTTCACGAGTCTGTACACCATTTTTTGCGGCTTTGTCTTCTTCTTTTTTTCCGTTCCAGTTATAGGTGGTGACCAATGGAATTCGTTCCTCGACCCTGTGGGAAGAACCAGCACGAACGTTGTAGGAAGGGGATTTGGGCAAACAGAGGACAGACCGTTTTTCTTTTTCCCGTGGCAGCCTGTACCTGTGAAGGGCTCGCGTTTTCCCACTTTTTTTTCAGCAACATCTCTGTCGTTGGTTTTTCTGACGGCAACATTTTTTTCTTCCTTTTTTTGTTTCTTTTTCCCTCCCAGCGCCGAATGGAGCTGGACAAGGAAGCCATCCGCGCGAAGCGAGGCGCTTACCAGGCCTATGACGACGAAGAGTTTGAGGGCGAGATCGGGCCCGGTGCTAAGCGGAAGGTGACTGATTAGACCAATCAGAAGCGACGCGCTTGAGTAGGTGCACAGCGGGCGATCGAAGTCGATCCTTTTTTTCACTTTTTTCTCTTTTGCCCCTGTAGTTTGCTAAGGTAGAGCTCGAGTCTGCATATGGAGGAGATAGCGAAAGTGGTCATGTGCGTCGTGAACATGTGGTGATTTTCAAGGTCACGAACGAATAGTTTTGAGCATAGTGCAACCGAGGAGCGAGAAAAATCAAATGCCCACGTGTCAAGGCCATCATTGACCAACGTTGTTAATTGAATGTTCATTTTTTGGTAAGATTTGGGGAAAAGACACCTATGAGCAGATGGCTACATGCATGACCAAAGCATGTTGGGGTGTGAAATTAACCCCAAAGAAATGTGTTAGGCATTCTGCTACTCTTCCCCACACGAGATGAAATTGTATATCCTGTCCGCAGGTGCTGTCCCATTACGATGAGGCTAAGAAGGAAGGGCCCAGGCTTACCCTAGGCCAGGGCGGTACGGCCCGTGATGCGGCAGCGACGGACGGGGGGGGGGGGGGGGGGAAGAAGGTTTTGGAGAGCCTGAAGGTGGACGTGAAAGACGCCTCGGAGTACTACACGACGGAAGAGATGGCCAAGTTCAAGAAGCCCAAAAAGGTGTGTGTGTCGGGGGGGGGGGGAGAGGGAGGTTTAGTAGGCCACCGTCTAGTAGAAGAAATGGGACTGTATTTCTAGCTTCGGGTTAGTGCTTTCATTGCTTGTGCTTGTGCTTGTGCTTGTGCTTGGGGTTGTCCTTTAAGCAGTAAGACGTTGTTTTTTTTGCCGCCGAAGTAGAGTGTTCGCGACCAACGCGGCTGTTGCCTACCAATAGTAGCCTGGTCGCCAACTCCATCATGGGATGTTTGCGCCGTCTTTTTTTGCTCACCCCCCCGCTCCTTAACCCCGAAGCCCCCCCTCACGAATCACCAATCAACCCATCTCTCCATTATACTGCAACGAACAGCCCAATCATAACAGCTGCTGCCGCTGCCATCGTTGCCACTCGCAGATGCGCAAGAAGAAACTCCGCAAGCGGGAGGAAGCGGGGGCCTCTTCGTCCCTCGGCTTAGAGGCCGCCTTGCACGACTCCAGCAGAAATGGGTCCTCGGGTGCTAACGCCGCCGCCAATGGGGCTCGTAACGCCCCCTCCTCCTCTTCGGGGGGGGGCTCCGCGGCTGCGAACGGGGGGGGGGACCACGGATCGAGGGCGAGCCGGGCGGCCCGCATAGCGGCCTCTGAAAAGGCGGACAGGGGGGACGACAAGAGAAAGAGGTTCGATACGGCGCTGGCGAGGGCCGGCGAGAGGGCGAGCGAGAAGCTGGCGGATAGCTTCGCCAAGCCGCCGCCGCCGCCCCCGCCGTCTGCGCCGCCTGCGACGGAACCGGAGGTGTTTGCCGAGGAGCTGGACAGCGACCTAGGGGTGTCTTTGGCGAGGGCCAGGAGGCTGGCTCAGATGAAGGACAAGGCGAAGGCCCGCAAGTCGAGGGACATCGGGGAGGTGCGTTGGAGAAGATTTTGCGTTGGGGTTGGGGCAGGGGACTTGTGCTTGCGGTGTAGATGGGGTTCGAAGTCGATATCTTGGTGGCGTATGAGTAAATCTATCTCTCTGGCGAGGTGGGAGAGGATGGGTGTGACGCGCTCTTTTCGTTGATTTCTGTATGGCTGGCTACACATCCACCGCTCTCTGTTGTTGTGTAGTGTGTTTTGTGTGTGGGTGACAAATCGGAGGTCGAGTCGAGGTCTGTGTCGCAGATTCCGTAGCTTTGTTGTTCTGTTTCCGTGTGGGTTGTTGGCTGAGACAAGAACTGTGACCCACAAGGTCACCGAAATCACGACTTCGCTAGATGCGTGGGAGCGGTGGTGGTGTTGAAAGCTTTGGAGTGTTGCTGTTCATTTCAGGTGTTCTGTCAAGCTTTCGTTTGATGTTCTGTGTGCTTTTTGTCTCTTCAGGTCTTGTTTGGTCTTTTGTAGGTCCCCCCGTTCGTCGATTAACCATCTCCCTCTGGCCCCGTCCTGTGCGCCGAAACAACGCCAGGCCGTTCGTGACGCCATGGCGCGAAAAAAGGTCAAGACCGAAGCATCGGAGGAGGGGCCGAAGGCCGAAGACGATGGAAGAGCAGGAGGCGGAGGAGGAGGAAGTGCCATGGCCGTGGCCAGCGGCGGCGGAGGCGTGTCCGTGAAGGAGGAGCTCGGTGGGGACGGCGGAATGGTGTTCACGTCTACCACAGAGTTCACGAGCCGACTGGAGGTGCGTTGTGGTGGTGTTGCGGGACGTGGGGTACGGGACCATTTTGCGGTCGTTTTTTTCCCTTCGTTTTCTGAGCTGCTTTCTCGCGTGTTGTACCGTGGTTTAAGGTCGTGTCCGGTGACTTTTCTTTTTAACATCCGTGGTCTTCTTCTCCCGTCCCGCTCGAACGGATGGAGGGGGTAAGACGAGCAATGGAGGCATTGCTGGCGTACAAAATCGTGGCACGTATTGTTTAAGCGGGCGCCTGACTTGTAGAAATGTCTCTCTGGGTAGCTGGAACCTGCGCCGTCTCCGAGGGATTGTTTGGTTTCAACGTAAGTAGCATAAGAGAGACACGGTCATCTGTCGAATGGCTTTCGTTTGACAGTCAACATATGGATACCCCGCCCCATCCTGTGGGTTCATGGACTAGTCGCTAAGGCATGCATAACATGAGTACCTGAGTACCCCCCTCGTCCCGATGTTCTGCCAGGCGACCCTTGAGGAACGCAAGCGCGACAGCATCAAGGCAGCCGAGAAGACGAGGGTAAAAGAGGAGTTAGAGGCCAAGAAGGCGAAGCCGGGCAAACAGCACGGCAAGGACGACGCGATGGATGTTGACGCGGTCAAGGGGGAAGGCGACGTCAAGAAGGAGGCGGAGGATGAGGTCGCCAAGACGAAGGCCAAGAGATCGAGGTACGTAGGTGCCGGCGTTGTGCGTTGCTCGGGTTGGAGTTTTTTCGCCGTGGTGTTTTTTTATTTTGCAACATGGGTTATCAAGCCTGTGTGAATGGTGGGTTCTCTACTGGGAATTCGCACGGTTGTGAGTTTGATGATGAGCATCGATAACAACAGCGACAGCGATGGGTGGGGGAAATGGACAAATTTCACCACGAAAACTCTTCTGGAACAGAGCACACAAACCGCAATGGTTGACATCGTCTAAATTTGGCATGCCCACTCTACGCGACGCTTCCAAACAAGAGGCTGTGCGCGCATGCTCTTTTCTCGATTGTTTGTGGGGAAGGTTGGTCTTTTTTTTTGTTGCCGTGGTGAACAGGGATACGTGGACAACCAGAGGTACAGCAAGATGACAAGCACAACAGCGTCATATGGTACACAACAGTAATGTGTTCATCTTATACCACGTTTTTTTCCTGCCATGTTTTGATTCTGTCGTTGCTTCGTATTTTCCACTTTTTTTTTATTTTTCATTTTTTGCAGATGGACGACGAAGAAGGAGAACGGGGACGACGAGGAGGAAGAGCCAGATGTAGACGAAATAGAGGCAATGTTGGAAGGAGCGGAAGAAGACAGCGATGACGACGAACAGGTGCAAAATAACCGCGACAGTTTCTTTTCCTCGAGAGGCAAAATAAAAAGTGGGCAATCAAGGGAATTGTGGGTGTGTCGCGATTTTTTCATTTGGAGAGACCATGATTGTCATGTTGCGGGTAGTGGGCACTTGTCCCGGCACGATGCCATAGACGATGCGAGAGTACACGCCTGCAACGTGCGGCACAAAGTGCTACACCAACATGTTTTCCGCACGTTTGGGATTGGCCCCTGTGTGGTAACCTTGCGCAATCGTGACTGGTAAATTAGAGGTAGATTTGTTGAGAGCGGCAGTATCGACGCCCCGCATCAAGCATGCAGAACACACGGTTGTCCTTCCCGCCTGTGGCTGCGGTATGTACCGGGCGTGTGCAAACGCAGCACGGCGATACCGATCCCTGTATGTTCGCGTGCATGCCGCCAGACTCAAATGGTATGGTACATGGTACGGGTGACCCGTTTCCGCCGGGATCGGTTCGAGCGCAACTACTATACTTCTTTCAAGTCGGGGAAACGAAAGCTACCTTATCAGTGATGACGCTCACCGTGTGTATTTGGGACGCTATCGTTGTCTACAATCGTAGGCGTAAGACGCGGCACTGCTGCCTATCCCAATATGTCAGCGAGGTTTTGGAAAAGTCTTCTGCCGTCTCCGCTCTTCCGATGGTGCAGTGAAGTATTGTAAATTGCACCGGAAGACATCAATTTGGACTTTTTTATTTTTCGCAGATGGGTTTCTTGCACAAGCAGCCCCTGGCGAAGAACGGCATGGCCGCGACCCTCGCCCTCCTGAGGCCTTCGGGTGTTCTCAATGAAAAGGTATGTAGAGGTGACGGCAGCAGCTGCGGAGAAAGAACGAAGAAAAGATGGAGAGAATGGGCTCGGTTGTCGCACGCACTGCTGTAGTATCCCTTCCGGCCTCTTGTTTCTTTTTCACCCACAGTTAGACTTCTTCTTGGTCAAGACATTTCTCCCCGACTTACTGCTTACCTCTCTGTGTAGTAGGGCATAATCAGTCGTCCTCGACAGGCATTGGGTAGATCGTACCCTTCATGAAGGGGATATCCGCGTCTCATATTATACGAGTTGTGAACCCAACTTTGCTAGTGTTCGAGTCTGGCGTTCCACTCTCTCTTTTGCACAGGAAATGTATTTCCAACTTTTTTTAGTTCTTGGTAATTGTTTGTCTCTCTCTCTCTCCGGATAAGGGGACGATACACTTCGTCTAAATCGTACCCACATTTTTTTTTTTCTGGTGGGGTATTTGGCCACGTTCGTTCCCAGTTCCACCGATCCGGGCGAGCGAAGGACGCTAGAAAGCACCACGGGGAGGCGGAAGAGACCCGCGAAGATCGAGAGTCGGGCGCCAAGCTGGAATACCGCGACGAGTGGGGGAGGGAGATCACCAGAAAGGAAGCGTTCCGCAACCTCTGCTACAAGGTGTGTGTTGTTGTTGTTGTTGTTGATGTTGCTGCTGCTGTTGATGTTGCTGCTGTTGCTGCTGTTGTTGATGTTGCTGCTGCTGTTGATGTTGCTGCTGTTGTTGATGTTGCTGATGTTGTTGTTGTTGCTGCTGCTATTGTTGTTGCTGCTGCTGTTGCTGTTGCTGCTGTTGCTGCTGTTGCTGCTGTTGCTGCTGCTGTTGCTGCTGCTGTTGCTGTTGTTGATATTGCTGCTGCTGTTGATGTTGCTGCTGTTGCTGTAGTTGTTGTTGGAGGCGACTCGTGTGTAACGAGATCGCCAGGGCGGCAAGTTTTCATCAAACGCGTGCCGTCTTCGCCGCCCTCGTCGTCCTTGTTTTTTCCCTCTAGTTCTGGCTAATTTGGTTCGTGACAAGTATTTTACGCGTTTGTTCCCATCGCTGGTTTCAACCGCTTCAACTTCTGTCATGCATTGTCCCAGGAGTACCGTATATTCAATGACTGCTTCCACGTCATTTTTTTTCTATTTTTTTTTTTCTTTACAGTTCCACGGGTACGGTTCGGGCAAGAAGAAGCAGGAGAAGCGTCTCAAGATGGTGGAGGAAGAGAAGAAGAAAGAGCGAGCCATGGACCTACAAAGACTCAAGTTCGTTTCCGCGTTTTTTGTTGTGTTATTTTTTCATTTGCCGAGTTTCAAAGCGGCCGGGATGGCACGTGCGCCATTCTGGTGGCTCTTGTTTTTCATTTTACTTGGATGGACAGCCTGTTTTCTTCGTCGTTTTGGGGGGTAGAGGGAGTGGATTATCATGAAAGTTGATGGTGTCGAAATATTTGTTGTGGTTGAACGTATGGAGAGGTATGAGGGGCAATACCCAAGCTGCGCGAAAATAGCAACGCGAGGAGGATAAGGATCCATAACCGTGATGGTCTTGCTATCCTTTCCCGAAGATAGATGTGGACTTACTGCGAATGCTGTTGTTGTCGGAGGTCGATACTTCTGTGTGCTCCCACCCATAACGTGGCTATGCTCTTGGTATCATCTCTCTTGAGTACTTTCATACGCTACTACTGACTGCATTTTCCCCTCTTGTCCGACTGGAGGGACGCATGTGCTATAGGGATGAACCGCCCCCGCCCCCTATCCTGACAGAGGTCCACCTCCGTACACGATGTTAAGAACTACCAACCAAGTCGGCAGAAACCTCACGTGCTCTGTCCCGGGTTTGTAAGGACATGACACGACGTTTATGGCCGGAAGACTCCGGCATGCATGATTCATCTTGAGTCCTCCCCCGGCATTGTAGAGATGGGAGGTCAATGGTTTATCGAGTACGGCATGCGTTTACCCCTCCCCGCCGATGAGTACCTCTCGAGGACGCGTGGTCAATGGTCTAACCGCTAAGGCACGCAACACACAAGAGTACGATCCGCCCCCCCCCCCGCGCGCGCCGATGCGTACCCGTTCTTGACCACACCCTCCCTCGTCTTTACACTAAATACTCGACGCTGTGCTTCCCACGCTTGCTTGTTTTCCTGTCTTCCTTGTGGTGTTTTTTCAGGACGCTGCAGCAAACCCAGGAGATCACCAAGCAGGCGTTCGTTGTGGTGCAGGGAGGTTCCCACGTGGGCGCGGCGCTGCCCCCCCCCCCCCCCAGCCTGGACCTGAAGAAGAAGGCCCAGGAAAAGGCAAAGGCGGCCAAGATGAAGAGCGGGACGACGCCGGCGCCGGGTTGAAGCCCAGGAGAGGGCGAAACAAGAGAATGCTTTATTTTTGGATTTGATGCGACGACGCCGCGCCGGTTGCCGCCGCCTTTGTTTGCTTGGACACTGCTGTGTAGAGTAGGCGCGATCGCTAGAGTTTGTCGCACTTATGTGTTTAGACCTTTTGGTCCCCGTGTTTCCCGTGTGCAGCAGCAAGCGACCGCTAAAGCTTGAAGCATGTGAAGGAGGTGTTTTGATGCGTTTTTTGGGTGGGTCAAGTGCTGTGCGCGGAGAAGCCGGTGATGCGAGAGAGAAATAATTCAGTTTCGGTGCGATTTGATTCGGCGAGAACAAAGACTCCGAGGTGATGATACTCGGAACAAAATTTTCAGGGGGTTTACATAGCTCTCTTGAGGAAAAGAAGATAAGAGTGTTTGAGAGGGTTTTCATGGTTTTCTGAGAAGAGAGAAGACAGGAGAGAAAAAGTGGCACAAGGATCGAGAATGGACTCGTTGATAACGCTTCCGATGTACGCCACGCGCGTCTGTGACGTCATCCGCAAAGATAAAGGGCGCAGAAGATCATCTATCTGTGTGTGAGTAGGAAAAAATGTTCCTTGTTTTTTACTTACTCTGTCTTTGGCAAAACAAAGACAGAGTTTACACGGTGCAGTTGTGGTGGTTGGGGTTGACGTGCGACGGTTGTTGTACCCCGGAGGCTACGAACCATGAGGCATGGCGTGACAATAGTATGACAGCGACAGGACATGCCATGGCACATGCCACATGTACACCGCGTGACGACATGTGTTGCTATCATGATGCTTTTTCGCCGTTCTCCACCATACGATACAGCCGGACGGGGTAAGAGGTACGAGCACTCCGCACATGGTGGCGGCCTATCGGTCCCCAACGTCCCCATTCGACACGAGAGAGTGGTGGTGGGCGGAGGCTGTTGCTTTTTTAGTCTTGAGGCCATTGCCGGCTCTTCGTGCGGTCGTTGACTTGACTTGACGCCGACCGGTGGCGGCGATATACCGCCGACATGTGCCAAGCACGACTGACTGCCAAACTTCAACTTTCCAAGGCATTGAAATACTCTTGCCTCCGTCTCTCTCCGGTTCTTTCTAGACAAGCACACTTCCGTAACTTTCCCGAGGGGCCGATTGTCAAACGTGAAGTCTGGGCGCGACTTACGCATGCCCCTCCCCACCAACGCCTTCTTGTATTATCATGAGGCGTTTTGTTGTCTCCTAGCCAACCCCTGGGGCGCAACACAAGTTCCTTTTTGCCTGGGAAACAAACAAGGTTGGGCGTTGACTATGTTCAACATGCCAAACACCTGGACCCGACATGGACATTTCTTATGGCTTGCCCCCCGCAACAGCCACAGGCTCGCGGTTACGTCACACGCCCTTTGTGGGTCTTGCATCGTGATGTACGATATCACCCCGTGTACGACAAAATTAGGCCTTAAATCTCGCTACCGCCATGTAGATTCCAAAATTGTAGCCAAATCTTTCACATCCGTAAAATCTGAATGTCAATCTGAACCGTGAGAGTCTACATAAAAAAATTGCATTCCATTCTTTCCTGTCAGTCTCAACGATTGGGCCCCAAAAACGAACGCAAATTAAATGGTTCTCCAGCGGCGTACAAGAGGGCTGGAAAGTAACAACGGGTAGGTTGCCCAAGAGCCCCGCACAACGTACGGCGTTGCCCGGAATGACCCGAGGCAGAGGGTGCCGAGCTCTATGCCCCCTTCAAGCGCTGAGCCATCTTCTCGTGAAAGTCTGAGTATAGACTAGAGACAACCCCAAGCGCCCATGGGCCTTCTGATGGTGCGAAAAGGGCCGAGCGGCGGGGGGAGACTGCTCGGTATCATCCCAGGCGTCGTTGAAGTCGAAACCGTCTGCCTCGCAGTGCGACCACTCGAACTTGTCGGACACGTACGACAAGGAGTTGGCTCTGGGATCCAGCGCCGCGAGGATTTACCGGTTGGTGAGCATGTTTCTGAAGGTGGGCTGCCCTCGGATGCCGGTTTTCACCTGGATGGGTATGCATACATGTACAACGGTAAGTAGCGAGGGGTAGGGGTTGGAGTCATGGATATGGTGAGGTTGACAGGATGGAGGGGGGACGAGTAAGTGGGGTGGTTGTGACCCCTCTGAAGAAATCCGGCGACTGATTAGACGGCAGGCGATCAGTCTTCCTTGTATAACTGCCATGACGACACAAAACGCGTGGGTTGAGAAGAGACGCCACCTACGAACGAACGTCGTCGTCATCGTGGTTAAACTTCACATCATTTCAATCTCTGCTCGAGGTACCTTCTAGAGAGCACTGCGAATATAAGTTCAGAGCATTCCACCACAACAAACAGCTCCAGATGTTCCGCAGTGGTGAAAAGCCGTAAACAACGGCCACTGGTTGAACTCCCCTTATGAAGTGTCGTCGTAGTTCTTCCTTCCGCACACACACACACCTCGAAGCCGTCAGTGTCGGTGTCAAGCAGAAAGTAGGGGAACACGTCGCTACCGTGATGTCCGACGCAGTGGTCGGAGTAGACGCTGGTGATCTCCGAGACGGTGGTGCCGTCGGCGAAGGTGACATTGATGTCCGCGTCCGTCCAACAAAAGTCGTCAATTGATCCGGTCAGCACCGGAAACTGGTATAGGCGCCCCATGGTCGGGTGCGTCGGCCAGAACAACGGGTCGTATGTAGAGCTCGACTAAAGAAACACAACGAGAGCCGAAAACCAGGGTGGGGGCGAGGGAGAGGGGGGGGGGGGGG
>CACKRE030003164.1:119731-131895 GCA_902602495.3 Ectocarpus sp. CCAP 1310/34
GTCATTTGTACGCAGGGAAGTAAGCACAAGATGCCGAACACCCTTAGCAGGATGCAGCGCACCCTTCATGCGACTCGCCGAATACCTCACGGCGCTTCGCGCTTGGTGATGTGAGAGCCTGGTCCGGTGAGAACCCGGCGTGTTCCGTCCCGTGTTTGTAGGGATGCGAGGTCAATGGTCTAACGACTACGGCATGAACTCAATAATTTATCTGCGTGTGCCTTTTGCATGTTCTTGCATCACCCCCTGCCACGGTGCTCGCTTTACCCCACTTCGGAGGGACGCCTTGTATCCCCGATCAATTCATAAAAGAGATCAGGCCACAAAGGGTAACGGAACTCGCAAAAACACGCTAATCCAAGAGAGGTGTAGGGGGAAGGTAGGTTGGTCGGGACGCCGCTAGCAGGGGGCGGGGTTGAATGATGCAAGTCTCAATCGAGGAGGTAATTGACGGTGCTGTAAAGGTTAGGCTAACCAATTACGTCGACTGATGACAATTCTTTTCCACGTCGTACTGAACTTCTTTGGACCACAATAGGTTGGATCTACAAGTGATTTCAGACCTTTCAAGTGGAAAAAATAACTCAACTTGTAGTAATCTTAATCTTCGACAATTTCTGTCAACACTTCGAAACCCAGGATGCAAAGGGATGGTTCACGTTCGCGCCACCGGCAGACTGCAACTTTCAACGACACCTTCGCGAAAGATTAACACGTTGGGGCAAACCATCAATCCCAAAGCCAACTTGCGATCGTATTGTCGTCCTATGTCCTAACGATAATCGGTACTCTCAAAGCCGATTTCAACGCTCATCACTTCCTTACGACACGAACTCTTTGCTAAATAGGAGGACATCAAGCACTCAAAACAACACATGAACGAGGAGGACATCAAGCACTCAAAACAACACATGAACTAGAAGGACGTCAAGTACTCAAAACAACACACAAACTAGTAGGACGTCAAGTAGTGAAAATATCAAACAAAACATACGACGTTTGAAGTTTGATATTCATGATCATTGTTTGACACGCTACGCAGAACAGGGTGGACCACTGCTCCACACCAAACAGGACTTTTCATACTTTTATTCATGAAAAAAGAAAAGCCCCCTTATCATTTTACGTCCTTGCATGCTGTCCATTCTTCATATTGACAAAAATAACCGCCGCAAAATTCGTTCTACTGACATTCTTGCCTGCTGTCGATGAGGATTATCCGACGCGCCCGCGCGAGATCTTCCTCCGATAGCTCGGACCAACACACCGACGACGCGCTCGGGAACACGACGAAGTCGCTCTCCGGTCGGTAGCTGCAGCTCGACAGGCCATTGTCCCCAGATCCCTCGAAGGAGACGACTCGAACGGACTATTTTTACGTCAGGGAGCGAGGGAGGGAGTTCGACGAAAAATTAAGTCTTGACCCATTGTTGGGACTGTTTGAAGAGTCCGGAGCAAAAATAGCACCACGGAGGTTATAGATAAACCCCTTGCTGTAGGCCAGAAAATATTCTTGTCGTGAGCTAACGGCCGAGGTAGCCTACACCTGCATCGAAGGAGAATCGATTGACGTTAGAGCTGGTTGTGCTTCCAGGCGAGGAAGAAAAGACTGCAAGGGAGAGACACGCTGTTACGTGTGCTGCACGGACGGGCATATTGCCCCTTGTGCAACACTAAGTGGAGAGTCGCGTACCGTATTCTGGACAAGAAGCCAGCAGAGGTCGATAGTGCTCTAGTCGCTGGAAAACGACAGTCACCACCACAAGTCGTGTCATCGCTCGTCAAGCCACAGATTACATCATTCCTTCTGGGCGCGGTCACTCGGGTGGCAGGCAGCAACAGCAACAACAGCAGCAGCAGCAGCAGCAACAACAACAATGACAACGGTGTTCGTCGTATGGTCACCTGGGGGGCCATGACGGCAACGTGTACGCCGGAAGAGCGTCTCCTCTCCTCAGCTGTCACGACGACATCCACCTGACTAGCGCCGGGGGGCCACCACCGACATTTGGACCAATACATGGTACGTGCACAAGAGGTTGGTAAGAGGGATGGCGCGAGACTTTAACACAAACGCGCACATGAAAAGGAGTTTCAGCAGCAAAGCCACAGGGTGAAGGCTAAAAGGCTGCGTGGTAGAGGTTGTGAAGCGCAACACGAAGCCGCAGGGACAGTCATGGGTAGAGCGAGCGATGTTAGAGGCTCTGTTGTCGTTATTGGACAGCCTCACACGCGGACAGCACGTGTAGCAAGCCTATCCCATTTGTTCGAGACGCTGCGAAGATATCCGAGCCTCGCTCTCCCTGAAACGCACTTCTGATGTGCATATAGACGTCTGGTAGATACTCTCACGAATCTCATGAGGGTGACCAAGACAGCCTGAGGCGTTATAATTTTACCTCATTATGGGCCTTCAGTAATCGTGGCGTCAGGGTGGAGGGGGGACGATTCCTTCGTACTTGTCATTTTTTCACGCGCGTGTGTACCATTCAAGAGGTGTACGCGGAACCAGCCCGTTCCGCCTCTTTATTTCGACATACATGCGTTACCAAGCTCTTACAATACAGCAGTACCTCTGGGACTCTTGTTCTCAGCTGAGCATTAGCTACATCCTGCTCGTCCAACTCAGCTCGTGAAAGTATAAAATTGTACGCGTATGCATGGTACCTTCTGAACAAACAAGATTGCTGCTGCTGCCAAAAACGGACATCGGACATCGGGTCTGCTTCTCAAGCTGCTGCAGCGCAATACTATCTGTAATTCGCGAGAAAGGCGAGGTAGCGTACCGTAGGTTGCGGGAGATAACACCCCCCCTGGACGGACGATTCAAATATTCAAGTAATTCTTGGCATCCTGTCGTCAATCTTCCAAAATCGGTCCAGGGGGTGTGGTATCTTATACAATCTACTGAACAGCAGTAAACAACAGTACTCTTGCGGCACTCGAACTCGGCTACCTCCGAACCACATACCCTATCCACACGACTGTCGTACGCAGGACCGGATATCAGATCCACCCTAACGACATCATCCTGGCTGAACAACGCTTGCTGCGTCAGGCACTCTTTCTGTGAGCATGTGCCGCACAGAGCAGCTCCAGACCACAAAGGAAAACTGAGCTTTGAGATCGCATTCGACACGCTCTTACAAACACCCCACCTGAAGCGGTAGCCGTAGCTCTGTTGGAGTCTCCACTCCATCCGGCATGCCCACGAGGAGGAGACAATCAGGGCAGTAGAGCCTAACCCTCTTCCCGCAGCGATGGCACTCTTGCCTGGCCTTGGGCCAAAGGTTGATGTCGGGAGGCCTCTCGAGATAGTCCTCCATCGCCGACGCCCCTCGCGAACGTCGTTCCATGCTTGCCTAGCTGCTGACTAAAGCAGCACTACCTCTCTTGTCTCCTCCCGCGCCAGACAGAGTTCATCAAAGGTGTTGGTGTTGGTGTGGGCGGTGAATGTATTGCGCCGCTTTCTTTTTCTTTAAGCGAGGCAAGTGAAGAAGAGCGGACCACGGGCAACGAACGGTAGATGTACCCGTTCATAGATCGTGGATCATGATCCATTTCAAAGTATAAATGGGAGGGGATGTCTTTTGCAGAAGACAGAAGACCGCGCACCGGAGGGCTCTCCTCGTGCCTGGCTAACTCACCACCCCGCTTTTAGCCGGTCGATCGAACGGGCTTGCCAAGTTTTAGACGTGGTCGCAAAGGGGGGCGAGTGGGCATATTTCGGTCCAAGACAGCAGTGAACAGAGGGCGAAACCGCGAGACACACCTGCCGAAACCAATAAATGTATGCATAGCACTGAAGACCAATGCGTCATCCCGCAATTTTGACTGAAACACGACGTCTGAAGATTGTCCTTGACTTGTCACAGCTTTTCAAACCTTGTTTCCTTGGTTTGTCTTTGAGACGAAGGCAACTGCTGTATCTGAGCACTGAAGACCAAATGGGGTACACCGGAATTTCAATTTTGAATAACGAAGTCAGCAGCGTTTCCTCTTGAGTTGCCACAGCCTTTCAAAGCTCATTGAGATCACTTATTTTTATTATTTCCACGCTGCTTGGCAGATGACTGTAGGCAACAACGGGTGCGTGCACTGCACCTGCCTACATTACGAAACGTGCCAGAGACAACAACAGTAGACACATTCTTCAACAACTTGTTCATCCCATCATCACTGCTGCTGCTGCGTGATTCGTGATGTTGCCCTCTTTTCCTCCCTTTTCCCGTGGACATGCAACAAGCCACTCTCGCCAGCAGAAAAAACGGACCGGAAACCGCCGCAATAAACAGCAGCAGACACTACATCCAACACAACGCATGATATGTAGACTACGCATACATATCTCATCCATCCTCGGTTTCGAACAACCAAAAAAACAATCACCGCTTCACTTCAGACCCACCCCCAAAAACCAACGACAAACAGTACGTGAGCGAAATGAAACGAAAACAAGGAAGGGTCGCTACTTACCAAAATCCGTGATGAATGCTAAGGACAGAACTCTGATACCCAAAACGAGATCTCCATCATGTCCTCGGACCTCGGCTGACGTCAAACCACCCGCCTTCTCTCCCCACACTGTACGTACAAACTTACAGTAGCGCTTTTCAGAACAAGATCAGAGGCTGGCTACGCACACGCACAACCTTTACAAAGCAGCTATGTACCACAGCACCACCCGCGACTCTAGGATGGAACAGTACTCCAAGGGACTTGACAAAAATCTTGATGCGACAAAAATGTACCTCCCAGGGGCTTGACAAAATTCTTGATATGACAAAAATGTACCAACGACCGCCAGCTGTCGATCAATGAATAATCCCATCCCAGCGCATTTCAACCCTATGGAGCCAGCGCACTGCTACCCACCACACCCATAAAGTACGTAATGATGTGCATACATGTATGCATGCAGACCCCGGCTCGAACAGCATCCATGATAAAAAAAAGTTGCTGTGCGTACCACGACAACACAAAAAGTAACACGAACACGGACGCGGGCACAGGAGAAGAACAAACAAGATATCGAAGCTTCCAACACCCAAACACACTCCCCACGTATCTAGCAAACACAGCTGTGATACAACGCAACAACTCCTGTCTGTGCCGCATACGGAGGTAATCCCCGTCGTACAAAAATCCTATTCTTTTTCCCTGAGTTTTGAGGCCATCACGCTGTGTACGCGCCGGACACACCCACAGATAGAGATGGCAGTGTAAACAACAAAACCGATCGCGACACAGTAGTAGTCGAGCGCGGGAGGGCCTCCTCCAACACAAGACAGACCGCAACGAGCGCACACGTGCCTCCCCTCATATCAATAAAAGGCGGGCGGCTCGGGTCAGGTCAGGCCAACCAACCTGCTTCTTCAAAGCCACGAAACAAAAAAAACAACGAAACCGTCACTCTTCCTTCGCCGCCCTGGTCAATATCATGTCGAACTCCTTAGGGCCGCATGTGAAGGAAGTAAACTCCTCTGGGGGGTCCGCCTGTCCGCCAAGCGCGTGTTTCAGGGCAGGGGTGGGTGGGTGTGTACATCAGGGCAGGGGTGGGGTGGGGGTAATCGTCAACATGTTTAGTTGGGGGATCCCGCGTCTGCTACTTTGTTGACAGGGAGTGGTGCAGCATCTTGCATCCGCTAGATACCGTAAACGTGCGAATCATCGCGCATGCCCCATACCGACGTTCGTGGCTCGACTGCCCCACGACCAACCGGGTGCGATTGCCCAACAAAGCGGTTCTTGGAAAAACTGTCATCTCGTCGACGACTTTCCTTGCACGTGTATCGGTCCGTTTTCTTACCCTTTCTTACCATAGCCTCATTTTTACCCTCGTGGTTATTGAGTAATCGAGCTTTTGACAATCGATCAAGGGAGTGTTCAGGACCTCATCCGCACTTTTTCGGTAGAATGCGCCACGACTTGTGCCGTTCGGGCGGTGGGGTAATGTGATCGTTCGTATGCCGTTTCGGGTGAATTGGTGGTCTTTTTTGAAACACGACGTACCTGGCCGGGTGCGAGCGAGAGGTCGAAGCGAGCGCAGATGGCAGCGATGATGATGGCCCCCTCTGCCTTGGCCATATCCTGCGCGATCGTGAGCGGGGAAGCACGTGCGGTACACAGCACACTGGCGTCGATTGCTGTTGCCAAAAGTGCCGTTGTGGTGGTGGTGGTAGTGGTCGCTTCTCGCAAGTACGAGGGACGGACCATTTACTGCTGTTGTGTTGCCGCTGTTGATGCGGTTACTTGGTGTGGGTCATCATCGTCGTCGTCATGCGGTCAAACCCATCGAGCCAATCGTCAGCCACATAGACAATCCATATTTCCCAACAATCCTGGCCTTGTCAGCTGTTGGTTGTCGTCACAACGCTCCCGTATATTCACCACATCCATGGCACATGATCCAACATAATCAGAACAGCGTCCAACAGCAGTCGCCCGCGAACTCGTCCCAAAACACAACCGCTACCCACCTGCCCGGGGCATATTCTTGGGCCATGTCCCATAGACAAAAACGCCTCCTCCTCGTGAGCGATGCCGCCTTTCCCGATCCACGTGCTCGGCTTTTCTGACAGCGCGTTCTCGCGCTCGGATCTGATCCACCTGTTTCGACGTTACAAATGAGTAGCAGTTGCGGCCGCACAGGGGACGAGTCCGCAGAGACACAGATCAGGGATTGATCGAGAATGCTGTTCAGACCACCACTGCTATTTTGTCTGTCTGTTGCGAGCTAGAGATCGGTGTTTTGTCTTAGTCTTGCACCTGCACTCCACAAACCAACCATTACTCGTACGAGCAACCAACCCGCACAACGTTCCGCTCCTGTAGCGAAAAAAGAGGCCGCACGTGGCAAGGAGAGCAGTCTCGTTTTCACCGCTGCGGTCGCACTGACACGTGACGGGCTTCCACCTCCGCCACTCAAACTCCTCACCCTCATTTCTTCGGTGGAAGAGGGAAACCAGCGACGTCAAAAGAAGACAAAAAGGGGTACACTTTATGGGTACGTATCTTCCTACCTCAACGAGCGAACCCAAAAGATGAAAACAGATTTATGTAATTCCACATATTTAGAACTGTGCAGTTGAATCGTTGGTACAGCGTCACAATATTTTTGCTTCTTGCTCACCCGCCCAGCGTCCTAGACCAAGGACGCCTATGCACGCATATGCACATCTACACGCGATATACCTTTCCGGCACGAACTCGTCCGCCCTCGTAAAAAAGTCTTCCGAGATTCCAGCCGCCCGGTTGAGCGTCAGGACCGCGGTCCCTTTCTTCAACACCCGTCCGCTCTTCATCGTGAAGTCCTCCTGAAAGGGCCATCAGCATCGCAACCAAAGGAGCCAGAAACTGTAAATATTAGGCGGGAGGGACTCGATTCCGTTGATCATTCAACAGAGGTTTTTACCGAGGAGACGTGATCCCGGCAGGCAACCGCCGTTGTTTGAACTTCTACTTACCTGAACAATTCTCAGCTCCGTAAAGAGAAGAGCGAGTGAGAGGGGTGAGACAAGAGTAACCAAGGTGACACTTTGCCTGAAAGATATGAACGCCCAACATCACCAAAACCAGCGTACAGAGGGACGAGAACAGCAACTCAACAGCGTGACTTCTGTGTAGATACCGGTAGATAGATAAGATACCGCCAATTGACGCCACTTGGGGCTCGCTGCAACGCGAGGCAGGATCACCGGCCTCTTCCTCTTGGCGTTGCGGTCTACTGCAGCAGGTAACGCAGTCAAGTCTTTCACGACTCCACCAGCAATACCTCATACTACTGGTCTTCTCCCAGCTTCGCGGAATATCGATGGGCTTTTACTGCCTTTTCGCATAGCGCTTCTGAGGAGTTGCCAAGCACACAGCTCTTGACATCCTCACCGTGCGGTTTCAAGCACGGACCGGCACATGCGCATTATTATTATATCTCACGTTTCTGAAAGACGGCTACCTACGTAACCTCTGAACGCGATATCCCTTCCCTCACCATGCAGGTGAAGGACAAGCGGGGTGCCGGCGTCCTCAGGCGCAGCGCTTCCTTGAACACCGCGGCGCAGAAACGGAGCCTCTTTAGCTGCTCTGCCGTGGACACCATCCCATCGCTTTCAACCACAACAACAACCCACACCAATCGGCAACGACGAACAGGCAGTTAATCCGCTGCCCGGAAACGAAGGCAGGGGAATTTTTCTTGCTCACATTAGTCAAGTCACTTGGGGGGATGGGGGGGCTGGGGCGCGTACTCGTATTTTGCAAGTTAAACCATTGACCACGCGTCCTCGAGAGCGTTGTTCCCACAGGACCGATCACCGACGGCTAACCATGCCGTCCTACTTTACCAAAGAAGGTCGCTCAAAACGCGCGCGGGTTGGGGGGGGGGTACTCATGTTTTGCATGCCTTAGCGGTTAGATCATTGACCACGCGTCCTCGAGAGCATTGTTCCCGCAGGACCGACCACCGATGGCCAATCGTTAATTTCCTAGTTCGCCGAAGGTGGTTCAAAAAAAAAGGGGGGGGGGGGCAACACTTGCGCTACAGTTGGAGGTGACTTAACCGACCAGAGCATGGGCATGTGATGATACGAGTGACGACAAGCGGATGGCGCCGACGTTAGGAGCGCTGTTTGGCGTTGGTCATCGGCATTTATTGAGAATACGAGGCTGGTGCGAGCGCTTAGGGGCAGTTGCTCACTCGTGCAGGATAGGTTGTATGACAGAATAAATCGACAGCGGCAGCAATGGAGATAGCAAGCCGGACACTAGGTGAACATGGAGGAGGTGAAGCCTTTCGGCAAGATGGCGTCGGCGACTCGTTCAAATGGAATTGTTATCGCCGCAGGAGGAGGGGGCGGCAGACAACAACAACGGCTGCAACAACAACAACAACGGCGACAACAGAAACCTGCGCCAAACGCACGAAAAACATGATGGTACAGAGCAAGAAGACTGTTCTCACCTTTCCGGCGCCACTTTGAGAGCCTCGGCGCGGCAACGCAGAGCCGCCTTCGGATTCTTGGTGAGATAGTACATGCACCAGCACAGGGTAAGCGCTGTTGTCTCGGTCGCAGCCACGAACAGCCTGACGATGCAGCCGCAGAGCAGTCAATCGAATCATTGTTCAAGGGCAACATTACAATTTGTCAAGAAGCATTTAAGAATGAATTAAATTTGCAGGAAATATTCCCAATTCTTGCAGGTCTGCAAATGAATTAATTCAATTAACAAAGAATACCCACCGTGGGTGACGAAACAGCGAACAAAAAAGGACGGTAGAAATGTCTTTCAAGTCTTTCGAGTTCGGCTTCATGGTGTGGCGATGGATCGATAGGAAGACGGGAGGGATAATGGTGTTGTTGACAAGGTAAGGAGGACTACAGCAGTAACAGCGCTTTGACTGTGTCAAGACCTGCAAAAGTTTTTGGAGAGCATTTGCGGTTTCTGGACAACGCATGTTTGATTGTTGCAAACCAAAGGAGCACGAGCTAGAGGAGGGCATTCGCATGAAGATGGTCATGAGGTCTTCACTCCGAATCGTCAATAGGCGACAAGTCAAGCCGAGTCCAGATCCTTCCGTACGGGAAGAAAAAAATGACGAGGTGCCCGTCACGTCTGTGAAACATTGCCGACCGCGTAGTAAGAAGTCGTATGCTGCGATTCCCAACATCCCCTTTTCAATACACCACGTGCGCCTTTGCGATCTTAATGTACTTCGACACGTGGCACAATCGACGGACACAACCACAAGACACCGCGCGCGCGATACGGCACGTCAAAGACAGCAGCGGCTCTGTTTTCACACAGTGCAAAACATGAACCCGTACAGTACAAAACATCGTGCAACCCCCTCTTCTCCTATACTTCCACTGTTCGGCGAGCGAGAAAGACCGGACAACAGGGGCAGTCCCTCTCAAGGCACTAACCCGTTAGCCTGGTGCATGAGCTCTCGTTCGTTAAACAGCATGCGGTCGCTGCTGCTTGCGGTGCCGTTCGTTGCCCCGATCTGAGTGGCGCCACACGATTCATCGGACCATCATCCATCGTGTGCACAGGCAAAGAAAGACACACGCGCACACACAAAAAAAAGCGACGTGATAAGGTCATCGAGTCAACAAGGAGCGAAAAAAACAAAAAAAAATGAAGGGTGGTTAATTGTACGAGCAACCGACAGGCTTACGTGACACTAGTGGCTAGCAACCGATAGGCGTACGTGACACTCTCTCGTGGCGAGGCTGCAGACACAGACCTCTACGTACAGGGGTGGTTAGGAGATATGTGCCTTTGGAGTATATACGTTTGGGGGATATCATGATGGTTTTGGAATAAGCACGGGGCGGCAGAATCGACAACGGGCGCTAAACCGGTCTCCAAATTCACATGACTATCCCACCCACACAATTATCCTTTACCGGTCAGTTCCCTTATTCTTTGAGTCGTTCTGTCTCTAATCTCGCCACAGCTTGGTAGCCGACACTACGCGGCTAGGCTTGAGCCCGCCCATCACGGCGCCCTTGTGATTGAACCGAACGTGCCGCAGATTCGATAATATAGCGCTGTTGTCACAGAAACGAGTTGTGTTGCAGGGCCAGGACCCGAGGCACAGTTGTATTTCGGAAGAAACGGAGCGAAAGAGTTGCGAGGAAAGAGTTGCGCGGACGCACAGCAGTCAAAGTCCCACGCTTGGACCTTACAACAGGCGGCGCGTTGTGCCAACCATCGCACTACAACAAGGGAAGGGGCTCACGATTTTCCGAAGCAAAGTTCCGCCGATGCCGACATCGCCCTCGGCAGCCGAGTCGCCTAGGCTGGCGTCGGCTAGTTTAGCGTCCGCTCTCACCGCATTGACGGCACCCTTTTGGCAGCAGCACAAGCAGCAGCGGCCGTAGCGGAACAACAGGTAGAAAAATAGACACACGTCACACCGGTATCGAACACAATATTCCAATGCTGTGACCATGAAAGAGGCCCAGAGTGACAAACGAAAGACTCCAAAGGAGACAAGCGTAACCTCATGCCAACGCGGGTTTCGCAGAAACGAAAAAACAAACATAACACTACAGACTGACACACAACAGAAAATAGCGCACATAGCACAACAAACCACTAGGGTGCACCAAAAATCGACAACGCGCCAGCGCACCAGGGAAACAATAAGCGAAATCAACACAACACGCGCTAGGTGAAAACAAGTCCTTCGTGCACACGCGAGGTCTCGCCGGGCGTGACGTACTTAGTTCTGCCAGCAATAGGGTATTGACGTCAGCAAAGTGGAGTGATGTGAGCAGCACAATTTTCTAAGTCACCTGAATAACTTTCTCGAGGCGGCGGGAATGTTGCTTCGTTTCGCGTACCCACGTCACCACGGGAAGGTACTTCCACTGCAGTCTACATAAACCAAGAACAGTTTTCGCGGAGAAGAACGAGGGCGGCGGGAGCGGGAGCGGCGGCGCAGTAGGTCAATACGGCGCACAAGGGTGTCATATCATGAAGTAGCCAAAACGAGCCTTCTTCGGCAGATTATTGAGAACGAGAACTGTGGGCAATTGCCGGGCAGAAGAGCGAATCGGACAGTACATAGGATATCAAATAGTCCTTCTTTTTTACCCCTTGCGCCTCCGACGGGACAACGTGGATTTTGCTTTGCTCAAGACACCCACGTATCCGTTGCTTGAAGGTATTCCTTTCTGCGGGACCCTCTCGATCTGCAGCCGGCGCGGTGCAGACCAACCGCATCGCGATAAGAAACAAGCAATCAAACTATCGGTTTTCGGTAAAAAACAAAATTCCACAAAGAACGCCTCCCTCGTTCTCGCCCCCCCCCCCCCCCCCCCCCCCCCCCCCCCCCCCCCCCCCCCCCCCCCCCCCCCCNGCGGATGATCGCACCACGTTGTGTTAAAATGGCCGAGCACCCTCGAGGCAGTTACACAGTGCTTACAACTGTCTGTGGAAGTGAAAGCACCAGAAAATCAATTGAGTCATACGCAGCTGATATCCGTACGCAAGGAAGTAAGCACAAGATGCCGAAAACCCTTAGCAGGATGCAGCGCACCCTTCATGCGACTCGCCGAATATCTCACGGCGCTTCGCGCTTGGTGATGTGAGAGCCTGGTCCGGTGAGAACCCGGCGTGCTCCGTCCCGGCTTTGTAGGGATGCGAGGTCAATG
>CACKRE030003171.1:13897-28929 GCA_902602495.3 Ectocarpus sp. CCAP 1310/34
CCCACGGAATGGGTCAAGGTTGTAGAGGACGTATGAAAGGGGCTCGACATCGACGAAGATGCAACGCTGGAAACGGAGGGTCTAAAGGGGTTCACGGAAAATAAATCTGTTGCTTGTGCCGAGAGAGTAGAACAGAATCTAAGGAAAGAAACCAAGGACAAGGAGGGTCTAGAAGTGTACGGAATGTTGAAGGAAGGAATAGGGTTCAAGGACTACCTACATGGACCAATGGATGCAGGAACAAAGCTTAAGGTCAAATTCAGGACCGGGGACATAGGCCTTCGAGAACGTCGACGAAGGCATAGGACGGTAGACGACGAAGACGACGAGTTCAAATGTGATTGCGGCTTCGAATGCGAAGACCGTGTTCATGTAGTCGCGGAATGTCCGTGGTACAAGGAAAGGGAAGTGTACGTGACTGAGCTGGGAAAAATAGATGGGACGTACAGAGAGATGTTTGAGGCATGGAATAGAGAGGAAAGGACGGTAGCTGTACTGGGGCATAGAAGGTGGGTTGAAAAGGCGGGAAGGGATGTCGTTAGGATAGATAGCTTCTAGGAAGACATTTTTGAGCCACCTTTGGCAAAGTAGAAAGGAACGATTGGAGATCGGTGATCGGTCCTGTGGGAACAATGCTCCGTCCTCTCGAGGACGCGTGGTCAATGGTCTAACCGCTAAGGCATGCATAAGAGNCGCTAAGGCATGCAAAACATAAGGGTACGCCCCCCCCCCTCGGTCCCCTAGAAAAAACACCTCAACGCCCTGGCGTCGGTCACATCACGAAGACCATACTGCTACTCATCAATGCGTACCAGTGAACTTGCGTACGCGATTAGCCCATGACGCGGAATCAGGCCGTACGTCGGCTTCAGTCCGACCACGCCACAGAACGCCGCGGGCTGTCGCACAGACCCCCCGGTGTCCGACCCTAACGCCGCGAAGCTGCACCCCGACGATACCGCCGCGGCGCTTCCTCCAGAACTCCCGCCCGGCACAAAAAAAGGCGCCTCGGTGTTCTCCTCGTCGCCCGGGCTTTCTGCTGATTGGTTGTGGCAGAGCGGTAAGCGATCGTGTGAGCTTGGGCGGTGCTTGCTCTACTTTTACAAAACCCGTGTGTTTGCCTTCCTGGAGAATTTCTTGCTTCGGGTGAACTAATGGCGGTCTGTGCACACGATGCGGGCGAAAAGAAGGTTCGGGCAAAAGCTTGTGGTCAAATCCGACGCGCCCATTTGTACACGCGCACGTCTCGCCCTCTCCCACCCCCACCGACGAAGTCTCATAGCTCTTCAATGAGTCCGAGTGGAACCCCTTGTCAACCTCGTACAGTAGGTGAGTAGTGCTAAGGGGCCTTATTCTCCACCCATGGGCACACACCGCGAGACCAAGGGTTTAGCGTCCGGCCGTACTCGCTGAAGAGCGTCCCCGATCCCATGCCGAACTCGTCCATGTTGGTCTTGCCCATTAAGATCGACCCCGCTTGCCGAAGGCGGCCTGTCGGTGTCGAGTCGTAGGGCGGCGTGAAGCCGGCCAGGGCGGCGGAGGATGCCGTCGTCTGAACGCCGAGGGTACAGAAGTTATCCTTCGCGGCGTACGGGATGCCGTCAAGAGGCCCCGTGAGAGTCCCTATGGAGGGGGGCAGGGAGTTGCAGCGGGTTTTACACATACTGTAGGCGGTAGAAATGCGGTGGATCTGCAAAGGACTGGCCAACGAGTCATGCGGTCTAGCTTTGGGTCGGATGTCGTTTGGCCTGCGTGTCACTATTCCATATGTGAATATAATAATGAGCCGCGGAGCGAGCGAAGCAAGCGACATTTTTTTCCTTCGTTCCCAGGAGGGAAAAAAGGCTCTACATAGCGGCCAAAGTTTCGCCACGCGATACAGGGGCCCCAAACCTACGGAGAAGCCTATTTAGCACACCTTTGGGACCAGAACGAGTTCTACAGGGCACCGATTGACAATGTACTCGCTTCTGAGGAAGAAGAAAAATAGCGCGCTCTTCTCCACACCGGTTTCGTCGTGCTCCGAGAGCAGATGGTCGCGCTGCACCGGCATATGTAGCCAATATTCGTAGGAGAATTTTCTCCCCAACCCCGGGGTTTCTACGCGAAAAGGCGTGCACAAAAGCGGAGATCGCGCGCGCGCGCGATTCAGCGCGATTCAATCCAGGACAATCACCGACAGAGGCGCAAGAACATCACCAACAAACGCATCACCGCTGAGAAGCTGGTCTGAGACCAGCTATGAAAACCAGGAGGGGCCGGGCCTATACGACCTGTGAACCGTGGGTATACTGTAGGCATGCGCCATGTGTAACCTGGCGGGTGTGTACTGATGTTGAGCGGGTCCAACCAACTGCTTCAAAAAGAGGAGACCGATGACCACACAAATAACACACCTTCCCAAGTCCAGATCACACCTGCCATCATCGAGAGAATCCGTCGAGGACGTGAGGGTCTGCTACTGCTACTGCTGTGCGTTATCAGGATGGTTCCCCGCGGGATCGGTTCAGNCTGATGTTGAGCGGGTCCAACCAACTGCTTCAAAAAGAGGAGACCGATGACCACACAAATAACACACCTTCCCAAGTCCAGATCACACCTGCCATCATCGAGAGAATCCGTCGAGGACGTGAGGGTCTGCTACTGCTACTGCTGTGCGTTATCAGGATGGTTCCCCGCGGGATCGGTTCAGATTGCGTACTTGGGCCGCGCTACTGACTGTCATCGCATAGAAAGCGGTGCCCTGCATGCTGTTGTTGCTGCTGCAAAGCTGCAGCAGGGCCTCTCGGCCTCTCGCATCAAAGCCATGACGTCACATGATCATCAACGGGTTTTTGTTGTTTTTGGTTCATGTTGGACTGCTCGCTTTCACTTGGGCGGGAAATTCGGAAGGCTTGAGACGAATGTGGCGGGCAAGCTGTGAGCCTGACGCAATATACGCCATCTGTCGTGTCACAATCCTATGTCTACACTGCTGGTCGTGCTCCTCGACGGTGTGATGTCATGTGTGATACGCTCGCCGCCAGGTGTATGCCACATGCATGCCTCTTCCAGATGCCCAGATGCGTTTGCGTCCGCAGAGACAGCAGGAAGACTTCTCACATGTTGTTTCTTCGAGCATGTGCATCAAAACGGAAAGGAACAACCGCATGCAAAGTACAAAATTTTGAACAGTGGCCGCACATACAATCATCGTCGCTCCCGTCGCACGCCTGTTGTCCCTCTGCGGTGCACGCGTAGCTGCCCACAAACGATTCACGCTGGTGTGTGTCGGGATTCGTGCACCATCAACATCGCAGACAAGACTACTGCAAGGTATTGAGTCGCACCACGCGGCTCATTACCCCCCCCATACCTAGTACAGAAGTGGAAACTTAGGGGGTAGGTTGCTGTATGACAGGGTTGGCGTCCCACACAGTGAATCGAGAGAAAGACTAACATGACTACCTCGGTGAATAAAACTACAAAACGTGTCACTTCCCATGCCTGCACACTGTTCAGTAGCATCAGAGCAGCTGTTTCACACTAACGCCAGCTTACCGTTGGCCTGCCGCGCATCTGCCGCTCCGGCTTCCAACCGCGCGGAATTGAAGCACCGCGTCACGAAGCAGTTCAGCCAGCTCGACCGTTCTATCTGCTTGATGCAAGCCTCCGCCAGCTCGGAAGGCCGCACATCCCCCTCTTGTACCTTCCTCGAAGCCTTTTTGTTACCGTGCGTGCAGGGGGTGCCGGTCATCAGAGGGGTGTGATCTGGGTACGACCCGTGGGAATCACCCACGCGGTGTACGGAATTCCGGCAGGGCTCTTGCGGGCATGCCACGTCGTTTGTACACAGCAGAAACAACCTAGCAGTCACATCGGAAGCTACCATATATGGCTCGGCCTCATAGATGTCGGCAGGCAATGCTTAGGCCACAGCTACAGAAGATCCGCTGTGGATAATGAATAAGTTGGGTTTCGAGTGAGATTAAAGTCTTGGACGAGGAGTGGTGGTTCGGTACCGTCCGCTGGCTAGGCAATAGTTCGGTGTACCGTGCGTGGTGGGCTACTACGAGTGAATACGAGCATCACGATTACATTAGTCGGGTGGTGCACATACTGGTGTGGTACATTGTTTGGTCATTGTTTTCTTTGGTACACCTCTACACAGCAGTATTGTGTGTATATGGACGGCCGAAAGCAACATGTATATGTAGCTCTTTCGCGGTGCAGCACAGCAGGTTATGGAAAAATGATGTGGAACTTGAACTGAAAGCAACAGCAGCGTAAAGGGCATGCATATGCAAACTTCGAAGTTGCATACTTTCAAGTACTTCGTGTACGGATAGCCTACATATCGACAGCGTACAGTCCCGCTACATACCGGGTAGCCTCGCAGTATGCTAAGGGCCAGGTCATGGGTTCGAGTCCCGACAGAGAGTTTTTTCTCGCTAAGTAAATCCTGGTCTCCGTTGGAAGCGACACGCTGCAAAGCTCGTTGTTGAATCTTCAAACTTGATCGACTTCATAAGTCACGAGGGACGGGATTGCTGTACCCTTCTCGCGATAAAAATATCTCAGACAGGAACAGCAGGAGGGGGTCCAACCCCCCCCTCTTATGTGACCCCGGTTGGGTCGTCTAGCTAGTAGAAGTGGAGGATTAGGGCCAGAGGGGCAGACGACAGAGTCCAATGATGGGAGACAAAAAAAAAANTAAGTAAATCCTGGTCTCCGTTGGAAGCGACACGCTGCAAAGCTCGTTGTTGAATCTTCAAACTTGATCGACTTCATAAGTCACGAGGGACGGGATTGCTGTACCCTTCTCGCGATAAAAATATCTCAGACAGGAACAGCAGGAGGGGGTCCAACCCCCCCCTCTTATGTGACCCCGGTTGGGTCGTCTAGCTAGTAGAAGTGGAGGATTAGGGCCAGAGGGGCAGACGACAGAGTCCAATGATGGGAGACAAAAAAAAAAAGAAAACGATTCGTGTACCTAACCGGTACCACAAACGTCGACAGCGTTTAACAACCGATTGTGGATGTCGAGTCACACTCAAGACACAGCAGCAACGCCGCAGTTGCCGAGTGCTGACAGCAGAAACCCTTCCATTCACCACGACTTTACCAATTGCCTGCAACCAACCACGCAACCAGTGATGGGCGTAGCCCCGCAGGCTTGTGGAGTCGGTGCGGGTCGGTGTTCTCACCTCAGCCAGAGACAGCCCAGACAACCCAGAGCTTGGCGCTGAATGCAACGACGCGTCGACAGTAACCGAAGAAAACAATCGGCGTGGTCTACGCCGAGCTTGCCCGCAAGCTGACCTCATCAGCTTTCTTCTTTCCCCTCTTCGCTGTATGGGTTGCGTGAGCACGTGAACACGCAACGGCGGAGACCGCCTGAGCGCCTGCGGGGCTTGCTGTCTTAATTACGCCGCATTCGGCTACCTCCGCCAATCAAAACGCACGGCGTAACAAGAAGCAAATGCGCGCGGCCTGTTCTCCTCTGCCCACGGACGGTGCGCACGTGCACCACGACACCTATAACCGTCTTAGAGCAGAAGAGGGTTCCCTGGAGGGGAGGGCAATGCACATCCTCCATGTGGAAGGTAAATATCTCCCTTTTTCCGCTATCTTCGCACCTTCCGCGATTCGTTTCTCTGCCCTAATGTTTGAGCCATCCAAAGATTTACCGTACGCAAGCCACCCAGCGCCGATGCCGCTTGTGCAACCTAACCATTGACTGCCATCCGAATCGCAAGTGACGCACCGCTGCAAAACATATCGATCACTCTTTGTCTGCACCAGTCCCGGAGGCCAGGGCCTTGGTTGCGAGCAACGGCAGTGACACCACCTTCGTCGAAGTCGGTCTGCGAATCCCGGGAGAGCGGCACAAACCGGCGCGATCCGCCTCAGTGCGCGAGGTGTCGAACCCACAATGGGAGGATGCATCTTTCGACTTGTGAGTGGACAGATAGATATCTGCTAAAACCTTGAGAAAGTGCCCGATGTTCGTGACACACCCATGCCTCTCTGCTGCATTGACACTAACCGACTATTCATCGTTCCAGGCACAACGCGCCTAACAACGTGACCTTGCCTTTAGGTGTAGATATTCAGGTGGTGATGATATCACCCTACCGATGGTACAATTGGTCCGTGCCTATCACAGACTCACCTGCTGCTCCCCCCTCTTTTCCGTTCATTCATCCGTTTTGTCAGCGATATCGATAGCAGCGGGACGGAGGGCGATCTCGAAATCCGGGTGTTTCAGGGGAAGATTCCAAACGAGGTTCTGTTGGGCGAGACAATCCTGCCCCTGAACAAGCTCCCCCAATATGGGTTCGACCGAAAACCGTGAGAGGCATGGGGGATAAGTGGCTGTTCGATTTCAAAATATTTAGTATACAAGTCTACACCGAACGCTAGGAGAGTTTACAGGCATTTGCCCTGCTTTTGTATCTTGCTGGCACGGATGAATGGTCTGGGGTATCGAGATTTAACGATACAACCAGGCACGATCAAGACCCCGAGAAGATTGTTGGGTTGGTGACACGTAGCATGTGGTTTCCGGTATAGAACTTTGGATTGCTACTAGGGTGTGATAATAGTCTAGACCGAGAAATTGCCTGTAGGACAAGGTAGCGCGGAGGGATGAGGTACATCGTGTGTTCATTCGAAGCTCGAAAGCCTTGCGTATCGCAATCTGGCTAGACTAAGACTCTTTGTCGTTTATCTCGCTTGACAGGGTTCGGCTGGACAAGCGACAGGGAATCGTTCGAGTCACGGCACGTTTTGATAAGGGCAAGCATGGTGGGAGCTATGGCAACACCGATAACCATGCTCAGCGTCTGGACCACGACAGCCCTACGCGCTCGAGCCGCCGAGCCAGCAGCGATGCAGGAAACGTTGGTGGCAGTCGCACTGTGGGTGAGAGGCGAGGCAGGAGTCATGAACGAGGCAATCGAGTGTCCAGCAGGTGCGCCCGCGTTTATTTCGATTTTGAAATGGATAGTGAGTGGGGAACTTGAGGAATGCTGCGAGTTGGATGATGTAGTTGTGAGCAATCAGCGTGGTCATGGGCGAGTGGTGGTACATGTAAACAAGATCAGAAACATCAGAAAATAATGCTCCTGCTTGCAATTCTGTGACGATATTACTTTGGGAACGCTGAAAATTGCACGGACTGAGTGAAAACTCGACTTGGTCGAGAAAGATGGCACGAAACAAACGGTGGGGCTCGCCCTAACATATGAGATCAGCTTAGCCACGCATCACCTCGGCCATATTTCCTCGGATGAATTCGATTCGCACAGCCGAGGGCTGATCAAGATGGGCTTCCGTGGTTCAGAGTAGAATTTACTCGTCGCAACCTACAATTCGTGGCCCATCATCGTAATTTGAACGCTAACCTGACAGGGTGCTTGGTACTTCCCGGTATCCGGGTCCTGTCCTATTCTGAGAGTGTCGAGCGCGAACTTCTGGCCGTCGGTCAAGGTTGTACATCATTTTTCAAACCACCCTTCCAAGCGTACGCATTCGCGTGTCCATTGCTTCTACTGCTGTCCGCATTGCTGGATTAGGTCACCACGCGGGCGGACACGTGGAGAAAGAGCAGCGTCAGGCGAAAGCGACACGTCCCGTGAACGCGGAAGCAGCGACGGGAGTGCGTTCGGTCACAGAAGCAGAGACCGCCACGGTGAAGAGGGTAGACGATATCGCCCAGGGCCTGACGGCAGCAGTTCGACTGCTGCTTTCAGCCGCCTTGAGTCCCAATCTCCGCGGGCGGATGAGTTGAACAACGAGGGTCGTGGTCAAAGAAGCGGTGATGAGTCTGCCGGGGGCTGGGCCCGGGGAGACAGAGTCGAGGCAAGGTACAGAGGCCGCGGCACCAAGTTCTACAAGGGGAGGATCTCGAGAATAAACAGTGACAAAACGATGGATATTGCATACGACGACGGAAAACAGGAGATTGGGATTGCGGCGGAGCATGTTCGATCTTTGGAGCCAACAGTCGGTGACAGGGGCGGGAGGGCGAGCAAGATGGCAAAGGGAGACAGAGTCGAGGCGAGGTACCGCGGAAAGGGAACCAGATTCTACAAGGGCAAGATCTCCAGAGTCAATAGTGATCAGACGTTCGATATTGCTTATAATGACGGGGAAAAGGAGGTTGGGATTGCAGCAGAGCATGTTCGATCTTTGGAACCAGCGATGAGTGACGGTGGTGGTATCAGCGGGAGCAAGATGGCACGGGGGGACAGAGTCGAGGCGAGGTACCGCGGAAAGGGAACCAGATTCTACAAGGGCAAGATCTCCAGAGTCAATAGTGATCAGACGTTCGACATTGCTTATAATGACGGGGAAAAGGAGGTTGGGATTGCAGCAGAGCATGTTCGATCTTTGGAACCAGCGATGAGTGACGGTGGTGGTATCAGCGGGAGCAAGATGGCACGGGGGGACAGAGTTGAGGCGAGGTACCGCGGAAAGGGAACCAGGTTCTACAAGGGCAAGATCTCCAGAGTCAATAGTGATCAGACGTTCGATATTGCTTATGATGACGGGGAAAAGGAGGTTGGGATTGCGGCAGAGCATGTTCGATCTTTGGAACCAGCGATGAGTGACGGTGGTGGTATCAGCGGGAGCAAGATGGCACGGGGGGACAGAGTCGAGGCGAGGTATCGTGGAAAGGGAATCAGGTTCTACAAGGGCAAGATCTCCAGAGTCAATAGTGATCAGACGTTCGATATTGCTTATGATGACGGGGAAAAGGAGGTTGGGATTGCGGCAGAGCATGTTCGATCTTTGGAACCAGCGATGAGTGACGGTGGTGGTATCAGCGGGAGCAAGATGGCACGGGGGGACAGAGTCGAGGCGAGGTATCGTGGAAAGGGAATCAGGTTCTACAAGGGCAAGATCTCCAGAGTCAATAGTGATCAGACGTTCGATATTGCGTACGATGACGGGGAAAAGGAGGTTGGGATTGCAACAGAGCATGTTCGATCTTTGGAACCAGCGATGAGTGACGGTGGTAGCGGCACAGGGAGACAAATGCCTGTAACATTGCTGGAAGGGGACAAAGTGGAGGCTAATTTTCGAGGACGGGGCAGGTTCTACCCTGGACGAATTAGCCGAGTCAATCTGGACGGGAGCTTCAACATTGACTACTCCGATGGCGAGAAGGAAAGAGGGGTGACAGCTGATTTGATCCGGGCAAGAGGAGGAACCACACGTGACGAGGTCCGTAGCGGAGCTGACACCAGAGTCCTCGAGAAGGGAGATAGAGTTGAAGCAAGGTACCGTGGGAAGGGTACCAGGTTCTACAAGGGCAAGATTTCCAGAGTAAACAGCGATCAGACACTTGACATCTCTTACGATGATGGTGAGAAGGAAATCGGGATTGCGGCGGAACACGTCCGCTCCTTGGAGGCACAAACCAGTGGGCATGGAGGTGGGGATAGAGGTAGAGAAACGTCTGAGGTACTGTTGAAGGAGGGCATGAAGGTGGAGGCCAAGTACAAGGGTCGCAGCCGATACTACCCCGGCCGGATATCGCGTGTCCATCGCGACGGGAGCTGTGACATCGACTACGACGACGGTGAGAAGGAGCGCTTGGTCGACCCGTCACTCGTGAGAGTGCTCGAGAGCGGCAAGGGCGGCGAGCGGACGGGAAGTGGAGACCGCTTGGAGGAGGGCATGAAGGTGGAGGCCAAGTACAAGGGTCGCAGCCGGTACTACCCCGGCCGGATATCACGTGTCCATCGCGACGGGAGCTGTGACATCGACTACGACGACGGTGAGAAGGAGCGCTTGGTCGACCCGTCACTCGTGAGAGTGCTCGAGAGCGGCAAGGGCGGCGAGCGGACGGGAAGTGGAGACCGCTTGGAGGAGGGCATGAAGGTGGAGGCCAAGTACAAGGGTCGCAGCCGGTACTACCCCGGCCGGATATCACGTGTCCATCGCGACGGGAGCTGTGACATCGACTACGACGACGGTGAGAAGGAGCGCTTGGTCGACCCGTCACTCGTGAGAGTGCTCGAGAGCGGCAAGGGCGGCGAGCGGACGGGAAGTGGAGACCGCTTGGAGGAGGGCATGAAGGTGGAGGCCAAGTACAAGGGTCGCAGCCGGTACTACCCCGGCCGGATATCACGTGTCCATCGCGACGGGAGCTGTGACATCGACTACGACGACGGTGAGAAGGAGCGCTTGGTCGACCCGTCACTCGTGAGAGTGCTCGAGAGCGGCAAGGGCGGCGAGCGGACGGGAAGTGGAGACCGCTTGGAGGAGGGCATGAAGGTGGAGGCCAAGTACAAGGGTCGCAGCCGGTACTACCCCGGCCGGATATCACGTGTCCATCGCGACGGGAGCTGTGACATCGACTACGACGACGGTGAGAAGGAGCGCTTGGTCGACCCGTCACTCGTGAGAGTGCTCGAGAGCGGCAAGGGCGGCGAGCGGACGGGAAGTGGAGACCGCTTGGAGGAGGGCATGAAGGTGGAGGCCAAGTACAAGGGTCGCAGCCGGTACTACCCCGGCCGGATATCACGTGTCCATCGCGACGGGAGCTGTGACATCGACTACGACGACGGTGAGAAGGAGCGCTTGGTCGACCCGTCACTCGTGAGAGTGCTCGAGAGCGGCAAGGGCGGCGAGCGGACGGGAAGTGGAGACCGCTTGGAGGAGGGCATGAAGGTGGAGGCCAAGTACAAGGGTCGCAGCCGGTACTACCCCGGCCGGATATCACGTGTCCATCGCGACGGGAGCTGTGACATCGACTACGACGACGGTGAGAAGGAGCGCTTGGTCGACCCGTCACTCGTGAGAGTGCTCGAGAGCGGCAAGGGCGAGCGGACGGGAAGTATTGATCCAGGCGATGTCGGCGGCACTCTGCAGGAGGGGGATCGAGTTGAAGCCAACTACCGGCGCAGCGGTAGGTATTACCCCGGCAGGATATCTCGTGTCCATCGCGACGGGAGCTGTGACATCGACTACGACGACGGTGAGAGGGAGGCTCGAGTAGCCACAACGCACGTACGGGAAAAGCGAAGAAGCAACACCACAACCAGGAGCAGGAGCGGCGAGGGAGTGCAACAACGGCGAAGGTCGTCCGACGACATGGAAGACCTGTTTTCGGAAGGCGATGAACAAGGAAATAACCGCCGCCGTACATCACGGGAAAGGCGAAAGGGAAACGAGAGTAGCGACAACACCCGCCGAACTCGTAGCCGGAGCCGAAGCGTTTCACGAGGTGGCGACCTCGGTGCTACTAGGCAACGCTTCGGCGGTGGTAGGGAAACCACTCGACGATCTGGATCCAGCAGCAGCAGTAGCGACAGGGAGTCCTCGCGGAATGTGGCTGGAAGGAAAAATTCTCGACGACGAAGATCCTCATCACAAGGACTTTCCACCGTCAATATACGGGGGAGGGAAGGACCGGGGCGGGGTAGGAGCCGGAGTCGCGATAGAGGGGGTAAACCAGCAGCGTCTAGCTCCGACGAGCGGGGCGGACTACTGCCGGGAAGCTGGGTGGAGGCGTGTTGGCGTAGGGCAAGCCCGTACTCGCGGCCGAAGCGCACGCAGAACTGGGTGAGTCCACCCTTCATGGCCTTCTTTTGCAAAACATCAGAGTAGACGTACCGTTTGCTTCATCCTGGTTGTTGTGGCATCGTGCCTGCAAGCTTTTTTAAAATATATTTTAGGAATTTCCCCGGTGTTGCACCATGTCGGTAGGGGGTGCGACTCATGGAACATTTGATTCTCAAATTCCTATTCGGTGCTGTGTCATGTATCTACATTTCGCTTTTTATTTTTCACCGGCATCGTATGTTGCTTCGGCATGCCCGCACACGCCCATTGGTGGGGTTAACAACAGGAAAGTCTTGGAAGCATGGTAGTACTGTATACCCTACCTACATCTCGCAGTTTCCCCCGTGGCCTCCCAACCTAGGCGGAGGGTGAAGTGCTGGCCTGTCACGGCGACGAAACGTTTACGATTAAGTACTCGGATGGTCAGACAGAAGAGGACGTTCCGGAGTCGTGCGTGAGAGCCGCGGCAGCGGCTCCTAGAGGGCGGAGTAGAGACCGTCGCAGCGCTTCCCGCGGTAGGAGAGATTCGCGTCCGGATGAGGCCGGCAGCGGCGTGTGGCGTGCCGTGGAACGCATGTCCAACGAGTTGGCGAGAAGGGCCGGCGTTGAACGGAAGAAAGTATCCTCGTCGATGCTCGAAAGGGAAAAAGACGAGGTACGGCATTTCTCCTCTCCACAAGATGAACGGACTCCGGCGTACCAGTATTGGCCCCAGCGCTGCATAACTAACGGATGAGCTACTTTTGTAGCATTGTGCTTCCCCGTCAGTACCCCGCAAAATATATGTCATCATCCTCGTTGTTGCACCTTATGTTCCGACAGCGAGACTGCAAGTTGCTCAAAGAATATCCACCTGATTGTTCTAAGCTGAGGGCCATGACATGCCAACTAGACCCCACTACTGTCACGCCCCGCTCCTCCCTCTTAGAACAAGCGATGTCGGGTCCAGTAAAGACATCAGAGGATTCCTCCCCTTCACTTCCCTCCCTGCACCGCCTTGGAAGAGTAGAAAATTCCATCGCCAATAAGTCCCATTGAGTGGCCACAGACGTGTGCATGACGCACCCCCTCCCACTTTCTCCCGGTCCGGCCCAGGTACTCAAGACGGATATGGTGTTGGGGAGGTCGGAGTCCGCGCGATTCAGGCGCGAATTCAACAAGGCCGACTTTTCCAGAGACGGGGAACTCACGACCGCCGATACTGTGAGGGCGTTTCGAGGCCTTGGTGGCAAAGCTACAGAGAACGAGGTTTGTGTTTGCGGGGGGGAAAGTGTACAGCACAGCCCTGAGCTCGGCACCGGTGCTCGCACGTCTTTGGGCGACGATCTTTGGAAGGAGATGTGGGCAACCACTTTTGCAGAAGTGCGAACGTCAGATACAGGTTTAACAGATAGGGTAGCTTGAAAGTAGAACGTACAAAGCACGGGCAATGACCTCTTGATAAATCTGCCCTACCCCTCCCTATATTGTTGGGTAGCTTGAGAGTAGAACGTATAAAGCACGGGCAGTGAGCTCTTGATACAGCTGCCCTACCCCTATGTTGTCATCGTCGTTACGCACATGTTCCCCGCTGGCTCCGATAAAGGTGCGCGAATTCCTCCGGGCGACGGACGGCGCCGGCAGGAGCGGTGGAACGGGAGGCCACCACCGCTTGGACTTCCCCGCATTCGTGCAGGCCTACGCATGGGTCTTCTACCGTGGGGGCAGCACGGACGAAAGCGATAGCAACGGCGATCCGGAACGAAACGGTGACGACGACTCTGGTTCCTCTTCGTCGTACCGGACAAAAGAAAGGGGACGGCGGCGAACAGCCCGAAGCTCCTCGCGTGCCGGAACCCGCACTAGTGGCGAACGCCTGACGTCTAGAAAGCTCGGGTACCGCTCTCCCGAAAAAAGCAGCAGCCGGAGGCGGAGCCAGAGACAGGGCGGCGGGTTAGGAATAGGAGAAGAAGCCGAGCTGCGGAGGTGGGCGAAGAGGCTAGGGGAGAAGCAAATGCGCCGCTTGGAGCGCGTTTTCAACGAGTGGGCCGTGGAAGATGACGGCAGCGATGGCGATGGTGCTACGGTAGAAGTCAGGGATCTCGAGAGGTGTTTCAAGGAGCTCGGCAGGGATGACGTGCAACGCCGCGAGCTCCGAGCGTGGTGTGACGGGGCGGACCTAGCCCCCGGGGATACCCTAAGCCTAGCGGATTTCGCCTACGCGTATCACTCTATGTTCGTCGATACGACAGGAGAAGGTGAGCACACGGCAAGTGTGTTGCCACGCTAGATACCGGCCTCAGTCCTTCTGTAAAAGGGATAAACTCTCTACATGCTGTCTGGAGACGCAACCACCCAGCGCACGAACAGCACATGCCGACGCACCGACAACGTTTAGCTTCTTTTGACGCCGTTCGAAGAACACAATAGCTTCATGCCTCTCCCGCCGCCGGTCCCCTTGTCGCGCATGGGCGTCATCCACCGCACAGATCCTCTGGAAAGCAGCGGACGGCCTTCGCCTTTCTCTTCGCGAGCATCCCGGGGGCTAACCCCTGCGGCCGGACATGGCCTTGTGCTCTCCTCGCAAGGTGTGGGGCGCCGGTTAGACGGCGGGCTGCTGTCGGTGGCAGAGGTGGCGGCGGCCATCTTCCAATCCGAGAAGTGGGAAGGTACAGTGCATGGTATTCCTTATCCTAACCCGCGCGCTTCCTTTCTACTCCGGGGTACTTCAAAAATTAGAGTTCTAGATGGCTCCTAGTTTCACCTGGTTATACCTGATCGGAATTGTGTTGGTCCAGATGTTACCCCGAGCGGACACGTGGTAAGATGTGCGTGCGCACATGGACCGTGCATGGCCGTTGTCTGTCACAAGATACAAGCAAGCTGATGACGTGGTAATTCGGGAGTTTATCCTCGACCCGCATGATATCGCGACGTTATGGAGCCTCTTCTTGGGTTTCACGTTACCTGGACGGGGTAGCACGCTATATTCGGATGGCCGAAGGAGACATATGAAACTACCGATGAAGTTGGCCGATATTGTCTCCTACATAGTCCTGATTGCAGACCAAACGTGAGGGGGGTAGGTGAAAACGGCGAGCGACGTTGGTACAACATACTCGTACAGAGCACACGCTCAAGACACGCCGCGCGTACTTTTATTCATGACTCTAGCTAACCCAACCTCTTCCGCTCAAAGATCCACACATCCTTCGTCCGCCCCGCGTGCGAGAACCTGGACTGGGGACGTTTATCCCCTGCGATGACGCCTTCACCGATCGATTTTCGCGTGTACTACGTCTACGGCAACGTGTAGGGACGGCAGAGCAGCACGATGATTTGATAAGGAGGGTTTCCGTGGGGAGGTCCGGGGAACAGGCAGCGATGCTGGCGAGGGCGCGACAAGTGTTCGAAGGTGCGGTCAGTACAGCAATACTTTGTGATGAAAGTGTATCGACGCGTGAAAGTCACACACGTATCCACCCCCCCCCCCG
>CACKRE030003171.1:28975-39248 GCA_902602495.3 Ectocarpus sp. CCAP 1310/34
CGCGTGAAAGTCACCCACGTATCCCCCCCCCCCCCCGGTTCAAATCTGTTGCTCGTTGGCAAGCCCCGTCACAAGTTATGACGTTGGACGGTATATGTGCGCCCGCCCGTCCCAACCCAACCCACCACGCCCATTTCAACTTTGCCCAACACAACACAACCTAGCCTGACTCAAGCAATTTTTCCACCAAACGCAGAACTCGACGAGGACCGGGACGGGGAGATCCCGAGGAAGGTTATCGGAAAATTTTTGACCAAGGTTGGCAGGGATCCCAAAACGTGCGCAACCCAGATCGCCGCCTTTTGCCGCGGAGGATTTATCGCCGATACCAGCGGTGGCAGACCAAGCGAAGGGAGAAACGGCCACCAGCACGGACAACGGCAAGAAAGGAGGGGGCGGACTGGATTCGCCGCCGGCGACAAGGGCGCCACAGAAGCAGAAACTAAGTCGGCACAAAGACGCGAAATGAATAGTCGAGGTGGTACCGAATGGGGTCGACAGCAGCATCAGCGGGTCGCGTTTGCGGAAGATTACGGGGACGACGGCGGCTTGCCGGCGCCGTCGAGCTCGGCTTCCCTGGCGGAAATTCTTGCCGCTTTCGGGTTCGTTTTCGAGGGAGCCGGCGCCGCGGTGAAACCGTCGGTGGCGGAGGCCTTTGCCAAGCTGCGTCTGCACGCCCAGCCGGCCGAGGCTCGGGCTGCTGGGGAAGCGGCGAAAAGGTGCATGGCCGCCCTAAACTAATGAAAGTTTTACATTGACGAGTAGTCCATGTATGTTGTTGCAAACTAGAACGGAATACTCTGCACTCGCGAAGACTATGCGACACGAAGCCTTATTGGATACTGTGTTGGCAAAGTGAAGCGCCTAGCTCCTTTTTCCGCACCTCATAAGATTTCTATGTAAGAAAGAAAACTAATGAGTCAATCTGCAGAGACTTCAAACATGTATTTCGTGGCTTTTGAGAGCCATAGGCCAACATTGGTTAGCTCCTCTGCCTGCAACCGGCAACACATACGATCTGTTGCTTGCGGCACACACATGGACCCAGCCGAGTGTTCGCATGTGCTTACCTCACCTTTCGTTTTTTCTTAAAGCTGGGGTATTCGCTGCTCCTTGCATTCACGTATACAATACAACCCGAAAACAACTCGGAGAAGGACGAAACACCCACCATTCTCCACACATGCCTTTGGGTTGAAACGAGGTGTATCTCTTCCGATTCTTCCGAGCCACCCGTTTCACCGTTTCACCTAACAGATACGTGGAAAACGTCATTTCAGCTCCGGGGGACGCAAGGTTTTGGAGGATCAACGCCCAGAACGACGCTTTCTTCGCCAAGGTGCAGGAAATGGTTCTGAGATACTCGTAGAAAATGTACCAGGTGCCGATCGGAACACATTTTGGGGGGCACGTTGTGATCCGGATTGATTAGCGGTGGGGCATTCGAAACGCCCTTATCGGTGGCATCTCGCTATCGCTTGACTGCTTCTTACAATGGTGGAACGCTGAGAGCGACTCCTCCTTCTTCGCTAAGATACTATTTTTCACAACCTTGAGGAATGCTCCACAGTAAGCCTGATAAGTTTGTCATAAGAAAGCCGGCACAGGCGTGTAGTGCTGAACATTATAAGGTTCTTGCCAGGTTGAAGGTTAAGCACAGAAGCATTTCCGGGATAATTGCTAGTGCAGCACCAGTACTCGGCCCTGCTGTGTGCTCCTGGCGCTCCGCAGGATTTCCTTGCCCTACAAGTGTATCCCAGACACTTCTGTGCGGTCGATGCACCCACCGGAATATGCCCTGGACACGCGAGTGAACACGCGAATAATGTTAATACCCGTGTGCGTGCAGCACGGAACGGTATGAGTGTCCATGTTCATGCCAATCTCTCCTTTCTACTCCGTACGTCGCCCATACCCGTATTCGTTGCCCTTGTGGCCTGCCTACCGTGGTTTAACCGAAGAAATGCCGACCACTCTTCGTCTGTATCGTTCGGTCGCTTGTAACATCTGCTTGCTGGGCACGGGGTGGGGGGTTTCCGAGCGATCCAACCTGCAGGCCGATCCAACCTTGTGGCTCCCCTTTGCTTTCGCGGCCAACGTGCACCCCTCTTTGCAAACATGAAAAAACCACAACCAGCTCGGCCGACACAAGGGGGGAAAGGAGCTTCTGGCGGCGCTCGGATTCTGCGACGAACTCAGAGTCGAGGCTGGAAAGAACGACAGTACCAACAGCCTGGGAACAAGAGGCGTGTCCTCGTCCGGGAAGGTGAAGACAAGTGTGGCGGGGGCGGCAACGACGGCTTGAACAAGTCCATGATTGAGTTGGAATGGCGGGGGGGGGGGTAACTCCCTCTATTGCTCGTCGCCTGGGCGTTCTCAACTAATCCCCGGTGTTTAGCCCCTATTTCAGACAGAAACTGCTTGGCGACAACGAAATGGTTTCAGGCGGGCTGGACAAAAGGAGGAGGGGGCGGGAAGGGAAGGAATAGCAGGGAGAGGATACGAACTACCTACAGTATTGGCCGTACACATCATCGTTCGTCACATGACGGTTGGCTGGCCGAAGGCGCTCGTTGTAAAAAAGTTGCTGGCCACTCTTTTCGAAAACGACGAAGACAAAAATGACCGCTGAAAATACCCACCGACCTTCCGCACTATCCTCATTTGTACAAATTGTTACTCAGGCTGCTGCTTCGATTGCTCCCACCGGAGGAGGCGGCGGAGTAGAGCGCAAGCAGTGGCTTGTCTTGGAAGGCACGTTGGGCGCCAACGGGAAACCCATCAAAGCAGTGGGAGCCGCGCAGCTGAAGATACTAAGGGCGGCCCGAGACGAGGTGAATCCTGCTTCGTAAAGCACGCAGCAAGGGGTTAGCTCCATGTTGAATGAAGCATGCACAGGGGATGGAAGTCACTTCAAAAATCATGCTTCAAGCAAGTCATGAACCCCGTGCTTCATGAGACATGCACGAAAAGTTGTGTTAAGTGGTTGAGATCGATGGTGCTCAAAATATACATGCCAAATATCCGTGGAGGTGATGAAGCTGGGTACTTCATACATTGTGCATAAGGACGTGAAATTTTATTAACGACTAGTTGATGAAACACGTCCGTCCATGTTTGTATGGGAAATCAGTGTTGCCTCCCCTGCTTCAGGAGCGCGAACGGCTCGTATTCGTTTCTATTCGCAATTCCGGAGACATGGCCCACAAAGAACTCCTTACCCCAACCTCACACGACGATCGATCAACCAAGGTGGACGCGGAGCTCCTTGCGTTAGAGGGTGCTCCCAGCGTGTCCGCAGCGCTCCGAGCCTTGCGCGAGTCCCCCTCGTCATCTCCGGACACCCCACCCCCCCCGGCCGCCGTCCGTGCCGCGGCCGAGCTCCTGCTAGCCTACGTCACCAACGCCCTCCAGGACCCGCGAAACCCTCGGGTGCACCGGGTGCGCTCCGGAAATCCCGCGTTCCAGCGGGCGTTGGGGCGTCTCGGGGGCTGCGAGGGGGCAATGACGGCAATAGGCTTCGAGCCTCGAGGCAGGGGGACAGTATTCGTTCTTCGGGAAGTGGGGGGAGGTGCTGAAAAGGAGCGAGAAGAAGTGAGTTTTTTGTACCTTGAGAGTAGGAGAGGTTAGGGGTTTGGTGATCTCCGGATATCAAGGGGCGAATGAGCGCCACCGCTACGGTTGGTGAATACTTCGCCGCCCTAGTTAAACAGTTAGTGCACTAGATGTTGTTCGACAGAGCGTTTGGGGCCCAAGGTGATCGTCAAGGGCGATATGCCAGTTCTGCTCGTTTCTACAACCTACAAATCAACCAATTTATCAACCTAAATAGTCAAGTACGTCCGCCGACTTTGCGGATTTGGGAGGCTCCTCGGATCCAGCCTGACGTACCCCTGGGTCACGAGGACGAGCTTTGGAACAACACCGAGAAGGTTCGAATCGGTATTTGGACCGAAGCCCACACAACTAAACCTCTGCTGTGAACAGGTCGGAACAGCAAACTTCCGATTTCCGGCCCTAGACCCGGCCACGGAGGCGTTCTTGTGGCGGAGGAAGGCGGACCTAGAGGCCGCCATCGAGGCCATGCCCGCCACCGCAGCCACCACCGCCGCGCTGCAGAGCGCACCGGGGCGAGCTGCCGCGGATCTCCAAGACTCTAGGGACTTAGCACCAGCAGGGGGAGAAGAGGGCATCGCCGCTGGTACTGGTGATACTGCGAGAAATGGTCTGATACAGAAGCGCCGCAGCTCGACGGCCGAGCCGCCGCCGGGGAGCGGTTCTTCGCTCTCTCGACAGCAGAAGCAGCCCCCCGGCAGACGAGCAAAGAGCGAAGGTCCTAGCACCGTCCGGGGCAGAGACTCGCGGTCAAGGCGTCCGCGTGGGGCGTCCGGGGTTGGTGAGATGGGGAGCGTCGGTGCGGCGGCGGCGACGGCGCTGTTGGCGGCCGCCGATCGCGGGGGGTCAGCGGCAGCAAGCGGGGCTCGGGGCCTACAGCTAGCCATGATCAAGGAGGCGTTTTCGCGATTGGACATGGACGGGGATGGCTACATCACACCGGCGGATCTGGGGCTGGCGTTTCGGAACATGGGTCGGGACGCAAGCGATCGCACGTGAGTAAGCTATGTAGATAATCTTATGCAGTCAGGGCATTTGAGGCACGTGATACGTGCGATGGGTACAAGGCCGAAAACAACCACTCGGTTTCCAAGAACCAGATCGGACTCAGCGCGTTTCGATGTGGGATATCAATAGCTGCTATTCTGCCGAGCACTGTCTCGTTGGCACGACCAAATGTTCGCTGTGTAGCCATGGTTGGGTGCTATGCCAGAGGGGACGAAGCATCCCCACCGTGGTCGGCGCACAACCACCAGATGGAAGATGCCATTCTCAAATCAGCCTCATCCTCCGGTCTCGCCCACTGTGCCGTTCATCCATCAATTTACTATCTGTCGCACCCGTGCTACATTGCACCAACAACCTCGTTCCCTCCGTCTCCTCCTCACGAGGTATCGTGGTATCGCATCAACAGCTAGCCTACGGTTATCCTCCTATTCCAATGTAAAGCCGAACCCAGTGTGGACTATATGCCACTCGCTTCTAACGGCTCACCACTGACCCAAACCGAATCTTCCTAGTGTTTTGGCGTGGATCCGTCGACGAGACATCTGCCAGGACGGGCGAGTGTCTCTCGACGAGTTCGTCGCGTCCTTCCAAGCCCTGATTCCGCCGGACACGCCCGGATGGGCCGCCGCCTCATCATCCGTTGCCACCGCGTCCGCCACCGGGGGAACCGGCAGCATGACCGCGGTAAGGGCGTTTGGTTGGTCGCTGTAATGACTTTGTCACGGCAGCTTTACGCTCGGGAAAATAGCTGGAATACCACACTTACACACTGCAAGTATCTTGCTATTGTTTTCTGTTCTGCGAGGCACTCCAGGGTCGAATGCAGCCTTCTGCCTGTAAGCAAGCCTGCGGCATTCGCCAACGGACCCTGTGTCTCACGAAACATACAACCGACAATGGGAGCCGCTCCTTCCAACGAGCACCAGCGGTGGTCGGCACAACGACTCATGCTCATCCTCCCCCCCCCACAGAAGCGACAGGGAGCGATTTCCATCGCCGCGGCTGCCACGGGGGAAAAAAACGTCGCTATGGACGATGGCGCGAGCAAGGTGGCCGCGGCGTTCGGGCGGATCCGTTTATCCGGGTCTCCCGCCGAGTGCCGCGCGGCGGCCGAGTTTGCTCTGGACTACTGCCGCCGGGTGAAGGACTCGCCGACGGCCCCGCTGCACTGGCGGATCCCGCTCAACTCCAAAAGGTTCTCGTCGACGGTCGGGAGGTAGGTTCGGTGGTGGCTGATTAGTGACGAGATATCCGAACAGTCGGGCATGGTTGTGTAGGCAAGCATGTCCTAAAAGTCAGGCGTGGTTGTAGACAAGCATGTTGGTAGACGAGTTTGAGCGTTGGAGAAAACAACAACCACGACAAGGACAACTCAGCCCCCAACAGATTCTCGCCTACTTTATGGGTTCATGGCTGACTGTTCTTCCAAGACAGAAGCCGGCTTATTTATCAGCACGCCTTTCTCCCACGCCCACACACCCTCGCATTTGCAGACTTCTAGGGGGCGTCGAACTGATGCAAGCGATCGGCTTGCGGCTGGAAGAAAATGGAACCGTGCTCGCCCTCGGGAACGAGCAGGATGAGACTGGGCGAGCGGGCGGGAAGTGGGGCCGGGTACCGGAGAGCGTTCTTCAGCGTCTCGATGCCTCTGCCAAGGTAAAACCCAGGTGTTCTTTTTTCCGCGTCTCTATTCCCCCGTTGAGGCAAACAACAGACGATGCTGTCAGCGTCCGTTCCTCGTCCATTGTCCCACATGAAGGGCCAAGAACGGAACGAAACTCCTGGTAGTCAGCGGTGTACGGCGACACTCGCAGCCACGTGTATCATGAAATGAAGCAGAAGGCATGAAGAGCACGCCGGCGCGTTGATGGCATCGCTGTCGGGGCTCTGTTTCAACCGGAACTGCTTGATCACCGGTCAAAAGATTGAGGCAACTCATTGAGTTACGCTCCGCGTCCACGCCATATAACCACGTGGCCCGTTTGGCTCGAGATTCCACACCAACGGAGGGCACCAGTCTCCGCTGTTTTCAATCGGACGGAGATGCCTACCTATTTGTGTGACAACGACCGCCCGGAAGTGGCTAACTCTCTTGTCGCCCTCTGCCTCCTCCGTGAGGGTTTCTCACATTGTTTTCTCCCATTCCATGGCGTATGCCCCCCGGGCATTTAAAACATACGAAAGGATGCGACCCCTATTTTGTGCAGCAAAAAGATGTATTAAAGTAGCGACAAGGAAGCGCTGTGATGCAAATCCCAAGCAAGTGGATCGAGGCCAAAAGCAGCAGACGGAACCAACCCTAAGCTGACGACCCTAACCCCGTCCCTTTGACCCCCAAACGACCAGGAGCTGGCGGCCCAAATGCGCGGGATAGACCACCCGGAAGTGGCCGACCTCGCTGCGGTGTCAGCCGCCGTGGCAAGGTTAAGGGATTCCACGGGCAACGCCGGTCCTCACTTGCGGTGTGTCGAAACCGCCGCGAAATACCTCGGAAACGCCTTGGAACACCCGACGATGGGCAAGGTGGGTGAACAGAATCTACGATACGCGCGTATGGTGGCGGATTTAGCTCCCCCGGGTGGTGCCCTGACATTCCGGACTTTGAAGTTCTCTCACGATCAATACGAAGACCTTCTTGCTCTTCTTAAGGACGGGATCAACGCGGCTCACCCCTCGACTATATTAGATGTTCAAAGGGCGGTTGCTTTCCAAAATCGCGGCAAATGTGCGTCGACACGAGGCGAAATACACTACCACGATTTTCGATACCAATATATAGGAATAAGGTTGGAGAGTGTACCAGCCGTTTAGTCCTTGCGTTCCCTGGGTTAACATGTGTACATAGGGGTGCCCCCGCTCGGATGAACCCGCCACAATTCCGCACAAAGCGTGGATGGCTACGTCATTGCCGGGTGTAGATTCCCAACACGTTTCAGCTGAAAGGAGGTATAAAATAGCAAACAAGAAATAGTAAACGAGGGACAGGCCGCATCCATCTTGTAGGCCAACCATGCCATCTAGCCACACCAAGCTTTTGAAACCGTCGCCGACTCACTGCATGTTCTCCGCTACGGGTTGCTGTTATCGCCACTACCGTCCTATCCACGCCGACAGTACCGTGTTGTCAACACCTCAAACGCGGTATTCCTGAGGGACGTAGTTGCGGTACAAGGCGGGGTGGAGCTGATGGTAGCTCTAGGCTTCCGTGAAGACTCCGATGGCCACCTGGTTCTATCGATGGTGAGAAAGGAACGGGGCGAATGCGGAATGCGGAACGAGTTGGGGGTGTGGAAGAAGACGGTGGTGGTACCGCCATTCGACCCTCACAGAAGTAGAGTCGAAACAACCCTTGACATCTGAAACTCTCTGGTGTGGTGATGTGTTGTACTGGTCAAAACCATCGACCGAGGTAATCGCTTAGCATTCCCCCCTCGAATGCCCTCGAATGGATGTATTGATATAAACCAGCTGGTCTTGCCCGTGAAAAGAAGGAGCATCATCCAAAAGCGAAAGGAAAGCCGATCCCTCCCACAAAAACGGAATAGCAGCGGTGCATTTACACCATGTGCAATTGGGATGGGTTTCCTGGAATTTCGAAAGTTTATTTTGTCAAACCCACTACCCTCTCGCGGGTGAAAGCAAGAGAATTGAACACACACAGAACAACAAAGTTGCTCGTGGACAAACAACTATCATACTTGTAAGTGATCTCTCCCCATTCGTTTCTCTCTCTAGTTATCTCACTACTCAAGCCTGCCCCGAATGCCCAAGGCAGTCCGCGCTTGGTGCATTGCCAAATTAGTGGTAGGAGATTCGATGGGCTCCCCCCCCGGCTTTGCAAGGATGACGGACGAGCACATGGGAAGACTAACGGTCACGAGGGACACGACCATTCCCTCCCTCGCGTGCCCAATGCCGTTTCCAAAAAACAATAAGGACACGGACCTCACTCACCTCACCGCAAGAAAGCTCGAGCTTGACGCCGGGCTTGCTTTCCTCCGAGCGGCGGCCGCCACCCCTTATTCCGACAAGAAGACTTTGGACGGCAGTAACCCCGGACCAAGGAAAACCGTGACGCAGCAGGCGAGCGCTTCCAAGCCAAATGCGCCGGTCGCGTCCCGAAAGACCTTGCACCAAACGCTGCCCCTGCCGGAAAGCAACATCTCGGGAGGGAAGGAAGGAGCGTCGGCAGTGTCGGCCAGGGGGCGTTCGGAGTCACCGGGGAGAACGGCGGCAGCGCAGGTGTGGGAGTGGCCTGGCCAATAATGATGGGCGAGGTGTAATGGAAACTGACGTGTTGCTCTATCAAAAACCTCGCGCGTTTTGCGCACATGGTATGGAAGACCTTTTGTTTTCTATATCTGTGACTTGGTTTTGCCTGCTTGCGACTGCTGGGCTGCACCTCGCGTCGAAGGGTCGGACCAGTTTCAACTCGATGGTTCGTCCGGGCAACAACATGTCGAAGTCGAAGTGAGATATTAGTAGCGAAAGCTTGTTCAATGTGCGCCTAAGCATGTAGGTTCGGGCCGTAAGGTGTTGCCTCAGATCGCTGAACACGTTTTCTAGTAAAGATCGAGAGAACGTTTTGCACACCGCGCCAACAGATCCCGGCGGTCATAACCGTAGAGAATCCTGTTTTTCGCGTAGCATAGAGCCCACCGGAATTCCACCAGCCCCACGAAAAAACATTAATCAAAGCAGTCTCTTCTGCGTTTGCCGAGTAACCCTTACCCTTGATTGATGCTTGTACGGCCGCTGTGTAGGCTCGACTCATGAATGAAAGCCTCGGAAGGGAGGTCCGGTCCCGGCGTGCGGCGCAGCTGGCACTGGAAAAACGCGACCGGGACGTCGAGAGGCTCGAGGGCGAAGTCGCGGCCTTCAAGGTAGGGGTGACTGTGGTACGCCGTAGAGGGGGATAGGTTGTTGGTTGACGCATCTCCTCATTGTAGTAGAGGTTGCTGGGATTCCTAGGAAGATACGGAAATATTGAATTAAATATTTATCAACAGGTCCTTCGGAGATGGGGGGTTGAATTGGGGGCTTTCAATTGGTGGGAACTAGGATGTGCACTGACCCTATCCATTAATAGGAACTAGGTTGTGCACCGACGGAAGCACTGACAAGCAAACATCTGTACCCGTTTCCGTCGCGAATGTTTTGTCGTTTTCCTCTCCGCTTGGCCGCCGGTGGCGTGGTGATCGTGCATTTCTATCCCGCTCCGAAGGAGAAGGAGGCGTCTACCTTGTCGGTTCGCGACGCCCTGACTTTCGCCAGAATGGAAGACAGGGACAGGGCAGTAGTGAGCCAGCTTACTGCAAAGCTGGGACTGGACATGACCAACGCTGCTCAGGTGTGTCGGCATTGGCGTGTATTAAGAATGGCCGACCGAGTGGTGACTGTCTTGCTCATGTGTAGAGATATTTTTACGTAGCAACACAGCGAGTGTTTGTTAGCGTTTGCTAGCGTAGACTTCCGGGAAATGCTGACTCCGAAGCCACACAATTCGAATGGCAATACTGCTTAGCCAAGAGCCAAGGCTGGCGATTTCGACGGCACCTGGAAGGAACGGCACCTGGTGCTGGTGTCGGAAATACCCCCCCCCCCCCCCCCCCCCCCCCCCCCCCCCCCCCCCCCCCCCCCCCCCCCCCCC
>CACKRE030003171.1:45414-56658 GCA_902602495.3 Ectocarpus sp. CCAP 1310/34
ACGACTATGAGTACCCCCCCCCCCCCGATCATCTATCAACAACAACACATTCCGTCTGCACTGACCCCACTGAGTTGATTTGGCTGAAACATCTGCATGCACTCACCGGACTCTTGTTGAGGTCCTCTAAAACCCTTCCGGCATCGTACACGTTGTCGCCGGTGTCGCGCCGCTGCTGCCTGCACCGTTCTACCTGACCACAGGCGCTTGCGTGGGCCGAGGACATAAACAAGCGGCTGGGGCTTGTATCCGACTGCAGCAACGCGGCAGCCGCGCAGCAGCGGCGAGGTCGCCGGTCCTCCTTTGCACGGCAAGGGCGGCGGACCCGCCCCGCTACGTCCGCCTTGGGAGGGTCTGCGACGAGACTCTTGACGGCCGTGAAGGCGGGAAAAGCGGTGTTGGAGGTCGCGCGACCGGAGGTGCGTCGCGCAAAAAATAAACCAGTCTCGGTTGGGGAAGGAGAAGAATGGTATCGTTGCTTGGGTGGTGTTGGTCTGTCTCGGAAACTTGTTTTCGTAGGAGCTGGCTGAGGGAAAAACATGTTTGCCCTGTTGGCTTTCTTGCTCTACGGGGTCTGTCATGGTGTAACAGCTCCAGCGTCTACGAGGTTTTCATGCGCGTCTTAGGTACCGCAGTAGATGCTTGTCTCTCTACGTGATACATTAGTCTGGCAGCAGCTCGGAGTAAAGTTCGCTTCATTTTCAAGCCGGCCGAGAAAATCCCTGACACGACACCCATCTACTTTCCCCCGTCGGCGTGTCTTTTCCCCTCTCGGGCGAAAATCGTGTCTCCACATCGCCACCTCGGAACAGATTTTCCGCGCCGGGTGCAAGCTGGTCCTGGGGTCCGGAGCAAGCGCCGGCCAAGAGGGACGTTTCGTGACGGCAGTCGTAGGATCCATCGATACCACAAGGGAAGGGTCAGGCGAGGCGGCTGGGGGGGGCTACGTGGTGCTGGAAATGCCCGTCAAGCTAGACCACCCGGAGGGCGCAAGGGTCATCAATGGCCGGCCGGGGAGAGTGGAGGCTGCGGCCTATCGAAAACGGCAGGCGAGGAAGATATTCAAAAAGAAACAACGGCGGTAGGGAACGCCTGTGGTGGGTGCTGACCTTGTCCTTCCCCAGACACGGGGCAAACTCGGAAACGGGAAAAAAAAATTGCAACTCTCCACTTGAGTAAACATTGCAACCCTCCACCCCGACCTTGGTGCTCCTTGCGTGGTCCACGATTCGAAAAACATGCAGGTAGTTTCGATGGTGAAAAATAGTGTCCTCCGCCCCATAATCGACAACGCTGCTCGCCTTGGGGAGAACGTGCTGTCGGCGCGAGCGTCGCAGAACGCCTTCGAGCGGCGCTCGGTGCATAAGTACGTATTCGCGGTGGTTCCACTCCGCGGTGGCGGGGTAACCCCCACCGGGCACGATAGCGGAAGCGGCCGTGGGGTTGCGGTTTTCCCTGAGATTGGACAAGTGGTGTCGGTGTCGGGAAAATCGACCCTTGTCAGTCACCGGGAGACGTTGTCGCTGCAGCACCTTAGGAGGAGCTTCTTGAGGATTGGCCGCCGGTCTGCTTGGGGGGAGGTGCGTTTTTCCCCGCACGTGTTTTTTCTGTTCATTTTCACAGCGGGTGTGTTTCTCTTTCTTGAGCACGAGAGCCTGGCTGATGTCTCGGACCCGTTGACCGCTCGACCCCCCAGGGGAAACCAAAGTGCATTGGCCCCTTGTTTTTTCCGAACCCGAACACCATATTAACACAGCATGTTTCCGAGCGAAGGGTGAGGTTTGGACGAACTGAGCAGTCAACCAGCTCTCACAGGTAGAAAGAAGCAACTAGTGTCCGTACCGGTACCTGATCAATTTCCATCCTTTGGAGCTGATACGTAGCATTCGACGAAACATGTTCGTCCTTCCCCCGCACGTCCACCTAACCCTGTTGCGCAGATCTCCGCGGCCGACTTCACCGCTGAGCTGCGAATCAACCCGATTCTCGCGGCTGCGTTGGCATTTCCTAACGGGGGGGGCAACGAGATGCCGGGCGAAGAACGTGCAGGCGCGCGCGCCCTGAGAGAAATTTACCGTCGCCGCCACCGCCGGACGCTTGATGGCAACCGCCGCCGCCAGCGCGAAGCGTTAGATGGCCGCAGGAGCAACAGCAACGGAAATAAACCCAATTGCGCCGAGAAAGGCAAGGCCGATGCCGTCAAGACAGGAGATGCCGCAGCCGACGAGGGAAGGGATTTCCACCAGCGGCCGCTGCAGCAGCAGCATCAGCACGGAGGGGAAACGGCAATAACCTGGCCGGAGTTTGTCGGCGCATTCATCCCCCTCAGCCGATTGGCGTTCGAAGGAGGTTCCCATGTTGAGCATGAGGAGGAGGACCAGGAACAAGGGCGAGGAGTAGCCGTGGGAGAGCAATCCAACAGAGGGTCAGGACGTGGGTCACCTTCGCTCCTTACCCGGTGGGGATGCGAGAACAAAGGGACAACCACCAGCGGAGAAGGCCTGGTAGACGAAGATGAGATGCAGCTGCTCAGAGTCGCGTTTGCGACGACGGCGGGGCGTGGGAGTGAGCGGATCGGCGCGGAGGTGGTGGTTTCGTTAGCGGAGCTGAGGGCAGCGTCGTCGGCGCTTGACGGGGAGGATCCGTCGGAGGGTGCCGTCCGAAATGCCCTAGTGAGTAACCAATACTCGCTTGTTGATGGCATCAGCCACAAACGGTTGTCTTTCGTGCGGTGTGGAGTAGCGGTTATTTTCGGGGCTGCAGGTGTATATCCCACACACGGTAACACCAACGCGACTACAAAAAACAACCAAACCCCACGACCGCAGGCATGTGGCCTGTGAACGACGTTGATGAGAGTTGAGTACCACCGCAACCGCTTAGTCATGGACAGCGTGTGTCTCCTGTAGGCTAGCGAACACAACCAACAGTCAAAACACATGATGGACACACAACGAACAAAGCTTAGTATTTGTCTCGCCTCTAACCTAACAAGGTCGATACCGGACGGAGGGAGCTCGGTCGAGCAGGACCGGAAGAGCGCTACTCAATCCGAGACTTCGCTCTCCTGAGGGCCGTGATGGCGCGGCAAGCAGCTTCTGAGGCGGACGACGGTGATGAAGGTGGCTGCGGTGGGCCTGGTTTCGCATCGGGTTGGAGGATGTCGGCACTGATGTACCTGCGCAGGTAAGCATTTGAGACTGCGCTGACGACTGTCCAGTGCGTGTGGAATGGGGATATGCAGAAAATAAACCAAGGCGTGCATAAAATATTCAGGCAGCGGGGAGTGTTTGGCGGAGGCGCAAGAGATTGGGGGAACTACGATTGAGGAATAACTTCGTTTTGCGTGGGCTCGCCCGACATCTTCAACGGCACTCCTCAGGCGTAGGATAGTAGCCCGACTGCTCAATTCGATTTTTCTCTCCCGATAACATGCTCCACAGAGAAACTCTGCAAAACAAATAAGAACAACTAAGAGAGTTTAAGTTAAAACAATTGTTTTAACTTCGAAGTTTCGCAGGCAATACATGTTACCTCGCTTCGGCAAAGACCCCGTTTTGCATTTTGCAAGCGACTGACTTCCATGTATCTGTACGTCTTAGACAGCAATATGATGGAAACACAGCTTGTTGGACCCCTTTCGGGATCAACCAAGTTCCCCCCCAAACAACCGCAAGCATGCTGTCGTGTCGACGCCCCATCCCCAACAAATGTAAGAGCGTTTGTGGAGACGTTCGACTCGACGGGCGACAACGCTGACACAGACACGGCGGCGGTGAACACCGCGGCGACCAAAGAGTTGCCACCCTCAGCTACGCTCAGCGCCGACGATTTCGTTTCGCGAGCGATGGCCGACCCCGCCATCGTCCACTTCTTGGGGATGCCTATCACGACCACACCCGCCACCACCACAAGAGTTAGAGAACGCGGCGGTAGCGGGTGTCTGACGCTGCGGGAGGCCTTGCGCGAGCTCGTCGTTGGCAGGGGAAAACGGTCACGGTCGAAGGCGAGGCAGCAGTTCGACACCCCTCCCCGGCTGCGGTGGGATGACGTAGAGGGGTTGTTGTTTGAGCCGCACGACCCTACCGAGGTGTTGGGAAACCCCCCGTCGACGGTTTCGGTGACCGGTGCCGGAGGCGCAAGAGAGGAGGGGGAAGAGGTGCGTGGGTGGTCTGTTGGATATCTTAGACGGTTTTCTGGATGGTTGCTTCGGCTTTATCAAGCAACCTGTCTCGCACGACGTGGACATGGGCCTTGCGCTTTCGAATAGTGGTCACCTATTGGAGCTGATGAAGTTTAGTCTCTTCACGTATCTGCTTGCCGGTTGCTCACCTTTGTAAAATAAAGTATCCCTACTCCTTGAACTTCTTGATAGAAGCCGAAGGTAAACTGGCAAAGGCATCTCTTAGCTAGGGAGAAAAAAGTGTTGGCCAAAACGAAACATTTGCCACCCCCGACAGCTATGCAACCGTTGTGAGATTTCGCTAAACCTCCTCGAAGCAGTCTCCGGACTCGTGGCCTTACCAAATAGTCCACACATGGTGAGAGAAGTGACCAGCGGCGTACTGCCAATGCGTAATCGTGTCAAGAGCATTGCTGCGGTGTGGCGGTAACGTCCCTCGATTTTCCGCGTTCTGCAGCGACGCTTGCTTGGAACGTCAACCAAAGTGTCCTCAACGAGACACATACAAAGCTCAACTATCACACCAAGGTTGACTACCCACCTAGGTTCTTCGCCGCCGTGTCCTTCGAGCCCCCCCCATCAGAATTGGGTACTCACCAATTGCAATCCGCACGTTAATCGCATGCAGGTGTACGAACTGGCTGCCGATACGGAAGCCGGCATCATGTACGCGCTCACGACCGACGGCGAGGTGAAAGTGTACGACGCAGCCGGACCACTAGGAGGCGGGGGTGGAGGCGGCAGCAGCGAAGCAGGGGGACCGCTGTGGGCTTGTCAAGTCATCACGCACGATCCATCGCCGAGATCTCTGGGGACGGAAACACGAGAGCAGTACCGTCGATGGCGGGAAAGTGTCGGTCTGGACGACAATTTTGGGCCGGGTAAGCGCCGACTCAAGGGAACAAGGCATGTCGGCAAGTGTCCCGAGCGAATTTTCGGGGCCTTCGGGGAGATGTTGGTGCAGAAGAGTTTCGGTTATCGCGTGATCAATCTTGATCGCTCGTCGCCGTGGTTGTTGTTGTTTTTCCTGATGACGGTGTTGCTGCTGACACAAATGACGGCGACACAGCAAAGAGCACTACCCTGACACGCCTCCGAGCGCCGGAAGTTAGTTCCGAACAACCAAGTACGACATGAACATGGATCTCCCACGCGCCTTCTCCTGTACAGACAGTCAAGGCAGAGCAACGAATGCCCCCAATTACATCAAAAACGCGCAACACAAATACTTTTCAGGAGACCGGAGCACCAACGCAGCAGACGCCCGGCGTCGGTGCAAGAACGGCGCCCGGCACCTCTTGCGCCTGCAGCCGCGTGCTAGAATTCTCTTCCCCTTCCCCGGGGCGGGGCTCCTCCTGGTCAACTCCTCCGCCGGTGACCGCTGCGTCCGCTTCCACGAGACTGCTGCCCTGCGTCGGATATGCCGGACTCGGCTGGACTTGCCCCCGCCACCGCGATCGTCTTGTACCGATGGGCAAGGAGTTTTTGACCTGATGGCAGTCCTCGACGGAGGAGGCGCTAGGAGCAGTGGTGGCGGTGGTAGCGGTGGTAGCGGTGGTGGGCGTACTGGGGTGGTCGGCACGACCGAGTGTTCGTTGGTGGATCTCGTGTTCTTGCCGGAGGTGTCGGTGCTGCTTGGATTGGTTGGCGGACGGCCTGAGGTATGTTTCGATAGCGTACAGTGTAACGCCTGCCTCTCCGACGTCTTGCATATGTCTACCGCAACCCCCGTTTCAGTGTTGCAAGGCTTTTGTATGGGAGGAGGAACGCTGTGGTTGCTTGTGCGCGTCCAACACTCGGAACGTTCCTAATTCGAACATAAGTCACCCTGTGTCTTTCCTTACGTCGATTTCGAGGTCACCACGACCCTTCCTCCCTGCGTCTGGTAGCGCACCCACGCATGAAAATGCAGAAGCCTAATCGACCGATGACAACGAAAGCCGGCCAATCTCCTATCGGTGAAAACCCTCAACGCAAGCGCTGGTAGTGTGTGCTTCCTCCCTCGTCCACCGCTATGGGTCCTTCCGGGGAGAGTTGTGTCAATTCGTCCCCGTCCGTCAAAAATACGTGCCTCTTCTTGGTTCTTAGGAAGTTATTGTCCTCTACTTTAGAAACCCTGGTGTCTCTCTCTGTCCATCACCACCGCCTTCTTGAATAAACCCGCCTCCTCCCCTTTCACCCTGGCCTTTTGGAACAGGTTCAGGCATTTTGTTCCGAGACAGGCCTTGTGTTGGCGGTCCTGTGCGGACACGCCCTTCCGGTCAGCTGCATGCTGTGGATACCGTCGCAGGTACGCAAGGAAAACGCATGCCATGGGTCTACGCGCATGCTTGGTGTAAATAGTCCTGAAGCTAAGACCTTTGGCCAACGAATTTGTCAACACATCTGGACAATTGTATCGTGTTTACGATGTTCTTAGAACATCCCACGAATGAGAGCCACTAGTCCAACTTAGCCAGAGCATCGTGCTTGTCAATCGATCTATCACAAGGAGACCGAATCCCACACTAAACAGTGAGGGACAGTCAAGGCTCGTGCTACGTCGTTGTTGACGTCAGCCAAATTTTGAAAACAACCATCTGAGGAACGCCTGTAAGCATATCCACCGTTCCCCAAACAGGGCCATCCTTGAATCTATCGCTTGTACCCTGGTCAGCTGCAGCTCTCCCTTCCCCCCCCAACCCCGGTGAATCTATTAACTTCTGTGGCCAATACGAAAACCAGAACGACCGTCCTCCCTTCTACTCCCGTCCGCCCCCTCACCCGCCCGCCCGTCCACCTTTCCTCTTGCCTAACGTGCTCCGGGGTGTCCGTACCAGCTTATGCTCGCGACGGGATCGGCAGACACCACGGTACGAGTGTGGGACATCGGGGTGGAGATAGTGCCGCACGCCGACGAGTGGACGCGTTTCAAACGGGAATGCTTGCTCCCGAGCGACAGCAGCGACCGGTTGGAAAAGCAGGCCCAACAAGTGGACAGCTCCCGTCACAACCAAAGGTACCACTCGGTGTCTTCCGACATAGGCGCTTTGGAAAACGCCTTGGTACGCGGACAAGACGAGGGCGGCAGCAGCAAAAGCAACAACTCGGGTACCGACAACACCATGTCGGCGGCGCTGGTGTCCAAGGAAAACGCCCGCCGCGCCCTTCGATCGCTGAGGCCGGAGGTTCTTCGTCAAGCGGGCGCTCGTGCGGTGTGGCGCACTGGTTGGGTGACGGCCGTGTTGAACCACCATGCGGGGAGAGCCGGCTCGTTGAATCGTCAAACGGCGACGGGCGGGGCGACAACCGCCGGTGTTTCGGCAAAGAACGCCAGGACGGACCCACTGATCGAGGTGCGGGACTGGTGATAGAACTTTGTAGTTGTATGAGCGGGACATCTCCACGAACAATACACCACGCCAACCATTCACGGTACAGCTCTACCATTAGGCGACAAGAATTCACGACTCCTTCGCACCTCGAGTAAGCAAGGGGTAGGGTTAATCATGTACAAGCCAGACTCGGCTTGCACCAAACTTTGGAGCGCGATCGGCCGCGTTCTTGCAAACGGTATGCCTTTTCTTCTCCTTCCTTTTCCGCGCCTTCACGTTGACGTGGTGCACGACGACAGGTTCTGTCTTTGCCGCAGCAAACATCCATCCGGATTTGAATCCTTGTCCAATTGACCAGTACAAAAGCCGTCCATTGCTTCCTACCCTACCCTTGCCCTCACAGCTTATGTCGTCACCCCATCCTCGCTCTTATCCGTACATCAGGTCACCTACGATGACGGCACCATAGAGCTGGGCGTCGACTCTCGGCGGTTGCGAAGGCCGGAAGAGGCATTCCGTCACGAAGCTAAAGGCAACCGGATCAACGGCGGCACTGATTGTGCGACACCATCGGCGGGCCCGGACTGGGAACGACGGCCCGTTCGTCCGGTAGTCGACGCCAGGGTCGCCGTGTACGGCTTCTGCGAAGCACGGCTTTGCGAGCTCGTGATTGACATGATCATGGGAGGCGAGTCGCGTGTTTATTTGGTGTGTCAGTAGCATTCTCCGTATTGTGGAGTCACCGGCAAGGTACCATGTGGAAAACGTTTTTATTCGTGCTCGACTGTGACTGTCCCACGGGTAGAATTTAGCACTCTGTGTTGCTTCAGGGTCTAACCAGCAAAAAAAACGTGTAGCCCCACACACCACCGCTTTGGCGCTAAACTAGGTGCTCTACATTTTGTCCTTCCTTTTTTCAGGCGTGGTGGGTGGAGGCGCTGTCGACTCTTCTGCTCCGCCCACTCGGCTTGACATCTTGACAACCCTCCAAGAAATCCGTGCACGAGCCGCTTGTGCCGCCGCGGTTGCGGGAGACAAGTACATCAACAACGACGACGACCACGGTAGTACTCGTGGCTGTGCCGACGGACATCAAGATGACGACCGTCTAGCTTCCCCGGCTGCGCTTGAAGCCGCCCTCGAAGCGATGGATGTGAGGGATGAAGATCTCCGGGAACTCGCCGATGCTCTGGCAGTCGAAGCGCATACTGCCTCTGCTTCTTCATGCCTGCTGCAGCATCGGGACGAGAACACCACTGCGAATAAACGGCGGCGTTGCCTGGCCCCGTGGGCCGCAATAGCGCGAACGTTGATCCATCCGCATTGGCCGCCACCTTCTTCGATGGTAAAGTTGGATACGAGATCGAGAGAGGGAAACGTGCTTACAAGCTTCGACAATGGCGGGGGTGATAGGCTGCTGCGTCAGTGGAACGGGCTGCGATTGCCGGTCCCATGCAAGCATCTGCTTTCATCGGGTCGCTCCGAACGCGGCGGCACGCACGGCGGTGATGGCAATCGCTCTCCCGTGACTTGTCTGACCTACCTTCCCCTGTCGATGCTGCTGGTCTCCGGGCATTCTGACGGCAGGGTTCGGCTGTGGGACCCCTGTGATCGGAGACACAAACTCGCCCCGCCGCCACCGCAATCGCTGCGCGCGTTAGGCAGCGAAGACAGAGAGACCCAGAGTCGCAAGGAGGGTCCACGCAGCGGTAGGCACCATCGTCTCTTCCCGGGATCGTATGCGGCAACGGCAGAAGAGTGGACGGAGAAGGGCCGGACGTTCAGCTGCGTGGCGACCTTCGGCGCTGTCCCGGTGACGACGAACACGACAGAAAGAATAGGCAGCGCGGCCGACAAGAAAGGAAGGGGAAGTTTCCTGAAAATTCGAGAGCTGAACTCGATTGTTCTTCCCGGCGGTGGCGCGGCCTCGCTGATCGTGCCCGACCCGGAGAGTGTGCGGGCGGCACGAGCGATGGACGAAGAGGAACCGTGGGATCCAGCCTCGAAGAGTGAGCCCCGAAATTTCAACCCGTACATTACCGACCCGTAGATAACTGCGCCTTGTGCACAATCTGCGGAAGCACAATCAAACCTTATCGCTGTACCTTTCAGCACTCTCTTAGCACAGAGTATTGCTGGAGAACCCCCCACACGGGTGTCCCCTCTTCGACACCCAACCTTACGTTCGGCTGTGGCCCTTAGCCCTTCAGCAGCTGTCTGGTATTAGTCTATGCGGGTGTGTATCCGTGCTAAACGTGGGCACCCCTTCAGCTATACCCAGAGTGACAGCCTGCGCGGTGCTCCTCTCGCAAGAGATAAGCGGCCAATGGTAACACTACGAAATTCCCCTCGTCATTCAAGTGACGCGGGTTCAATTGTCGTACCTGCGATAGCACGGCACAAACGCGTTCACCCCCTTCGATATTCATGTGATAAGTGGTCAGTTGTCGTACTTACGAGAGCAAGACACAAACGGGTGCACTCCCTCATCATTCTGCCAGGAAATGGTGGCGGCTTCTTCTACCTCACCAACGGCGGGGACGTGTTATCCGTCCCTTCTCCGAAAGGGTTCGAAGAGCACTATGTCCTCCTCGACGATGCTTCTTTCTTTGAAGTTTCAGGCCCACTCGCCGCCGCCCAGGGCGAGGCACAAGGTGGTGGTGGGGAGGAGGTGGCGGCGAGTTTGAGAGCGGCGTTCAGGGCGCGGGCATGGGTGTTGCGGGTGCTGTACGCCGCTTCCACGGGGCCACGGGCTGTAGATGCCATGGCTCGACAAGTGAGCGAGCGAGGAGAGTCATGCACACTGAGCGGTATCAAGTGGTGCCTTTGGTCACGTATGCTAAGACGGGTAGCTTCGATATAAACATCCCCAACCTAGATGAACATGCTTCACTTTCCCTATATTTGAACGATGGATGTCATTGCCAACGACAAACGGCCATTGTTCAGAACATGAGGGCAGGCTTGAAAAAGCGTCGTTAACAGTAAAAAACAGCGTTCAGGAGGTACACTGTCCGTGCTAAAGAAGGTGTCCACCGTGTGCGCAGGCATCCTAATCCACCTATCGTCTCTTTTTGATGCAAATTTTCAACGTGGTACCTCCCACCCGCCGCGAACCTCGAATTTTCACATCCGCCCCTGGCCTAGATTCGCGACACAGGCGTCGCGGCGAGACCTCGCCGAGCTCTAGATGCTCAGTTTCCCGGACAGCGGCTCGCCGTATTCTACCGGGAAGGGGACGGCCCCGATCGGGACTTAACCGAAACCATAAACTTCCCCGGCAAAGGGGCGTCACATCCTACCGACCATACTTCCGTCGGCACAACACGTTGTGTGGAGAGTTCGGCAGAGTTTCTCCGGGTCGAAGTTTGTGGTGATCGCGACGGCAGAGGGGGGGGCGGCGGCCACCGGGCACGTGCGGTCAGCGTGGTTTCGCTGTGGGCGATCGGTAGGGTGTCCCTGCGCGTTGAGGCGAGGTCCTTCGATGAGGCGTTGGGGAAGGACCGCCGGGCTGCCGCGGCAAGTGCGTTCATGGCGTCTTGGGCCCTGACGATGCAGGTGAGGAAACAAAACCAAGCCATGTTACTCGGAGGATCGAAGCAAGGGGTGTTTGTTGAGGTGAACAGTTTAGTTTACATGGACATTCAGCGGGTCATTTTTCGATAGATCAAACTGGGCACACCCGTGAGCGTGTATGTCTCATACGACAAAAGGAAGAAGCAACCGACGAAGGGGGGGGGGGGGGGG
>CACKRE030003171.1:56702-74449 GCA_902602495.3 Ectocarpus sp. CCAP 1310/34
GGGGGGGGGGGGGGGGGGGGGTGTACTCATAGTCGTGCATGCCGCAGTCGTTAGACCATTGACCTCGCATGAAGGGAGGGATAATTTAACTACTTTTTCCGATGTGCAACGCCATGGCAAGCGAGGTGACCTCTTGGAGCGTCGACGGCTTTTGCTCCTTTCCCTGCACAACAGATCGTGATGAGTGGCACAGTTTCAAAGGAGGGAGTACTCTCGAGTAGTTGGGGCGAAAAGGAATGTGTTCTTGCAGAGCTTTCAATGCCATTTCGTCGTCGGGTACAACAATAATTTTCTACCTGTTGAAATATACCCGGTGTACAACACTGCCGAAGAAAGATTCCGAAGAGGTGCCTGAAGTCGATTTGAAGCAATGACGTTTCCATCTGCCTGAGCACATACAGCCTCTCCTCTTCCGTTCCTCATGCACGCAGCGTTCACAGACATCAGTTCCCTCCTTTCGAACGATGTTTTTTCTGCGTTTCACCAACTACACCAGAACCTCCGAGCCGTGTGCTCTGAGCGAGCTTTCGCCGCGAGAAGCCGCGCCAACGCGGAAGCCAGGCTAATAGCGCGCGTCTCCTGCGGCCTCCGCTTGTGCTCGCTCGATCGGGCCTGCGGCGAGGAGGTTGCAGACGCCGTTGGTACTGCGGCCCTCAAGCAGGCGTTGGCGGCTGGACTCCGCCTCCCGTCCCGCTTCCCTGCTAGCGCGACATCACCTGCTGACCGCCACAGCTCCGCCGTCTACCTCCAGGCAGCAAAGGTAAGGGTGGGGGGGAAGCAGCGAGGTTGGGAAGGGCGTTCCTTGGTTATCGACCCAGCCTGCTCAACGGCGACTATTTTTTTCTCGTCCGTTTCATCCGTACGTGAATAGTGCACCGCAGTTTCCTCCGCTCACAAAATGAGCAGGTTCTAAAGGTTCTACAGCGCTACTCACCATTGCTCTCCCCTTGCTTGCGTCGTCAGGTGTTACGCTATCTCATGATCGCAGGAGCGCAGGAAACTGCAAGCGGGAAAGAGACAGGAATAGGGCGGGGCGTGACGCTCGTACTGCAAAGTTTGAAACAGGCCGCATATCACCCGGCACATGACCCCATCGCACGGCATTTCCTCCGACCGATGTTAACTCCAGCGTTCCAGGTGACAGCTTTTACCACCGAAAATATGGCACTTTTGGAAATACTGTAGATAATCATCTTTTAACTTTCGACAAATCGTTTCCTAGTAGACCTAGGTCTGCATGACCCATAGATACGCTACATCCAACCTCTTTGAGTGTTGAATATATATCGCTTCCGTGCTAACCGGTCCCGAAACGGGTTCTCCACTAGCCACCCTCCTGACACTTGTGTTCCGAGCAGGAGGCACTGACGGGCGGGGCTCGGCAGGACAATCACACCGCCGAGCGCACAATCCAGTGGGATGGGTTGCGGGCAGCGCTCGACGCTGCAGTCGCCCATCCCCAGCAGCGGGCCACAACAGAAGAGGCATTTACCATTCTTGTCAGGTTTGGGCAAGCACCGGTTCATGGAACGGCGCTTGAGGGATTTGCGAAGATCGCCGAAGAGCTTGGGTCGGGGAATCCCCCCGCTCTCGGCGGCCACAATACGACCCCCACCGTTCGGGCCGGGAGTGCCAATGGAGCGACGGCGGCTCTCTCAACAACGTCCCTCGGCGCCAACGCGGGGGTGATCATTGCGAAGGGGACAGGCCAGGCCTACGAGCACTGCCCATCAGGCCTTAGCGACGCGCTGGAAGGAGCGGCAGCACCCGAGTCCGGCGGATGTGGCGAAGCTTCGTCGGTGCTGCTAGGGGCCGGTGAAATCGCCGATCTTGCCGCAGAGCTGGACCCGATGAGACGAATAGATCGCGCTTTCGCCACATTAGCTGAAACGTTCGATGGAAGCGATGCCTCATCCGTAGCTGGTGCTGCCGCTGCGAGGGGACGGCGGCGGCAACGCCATTACCGCTCTCCGTTGCATAGCTACGCCGTCGCCAGGCGATGCCGCAACTGGATGGACAAGCTCGAGGAGGTGGGGGATCTCCTCACGACGACTCAGCTAAGGCTCGGACGACGGGGTCAAGATCTCCTTCTCGCCGTAACCGAGGACACGACGGCGCCAGTTCCTCCCGACAGCCGTCCGCCTACCGCAATGTCGGAACACGAACTGATTGCCCAAGCGAAGGCCGTGATGGCATCAGCGGCGCGACGTCAGCTCGACGAGGCCAACAGCGGCAGCAACGCACGCGTCGTCGACGGAAAGGGCCACGACGGCGCGGCTTTTCTCACTGCTCAGATCCACCGCCACACACCGTTGCCGGACCGTTCGAAGGAAGGCGTCCGAGCGTTCGAGGGACGGGGATTCTACGGCGGCCGCGGGGCTGCATCCCGAACAGGGGATGCGGGGGAACCTGTTGCTGTGTTGGAAGTCTCACCCGCATTCGGAAGGCGAGAGCCGACCACAACCGACGGTGGTCATGGAAGACGAACCATCGGCGAAAACTTGGCCTTTGCGGCGTCCGTTCTGTCGGTGCGGGTTCTCCGCCAGCAACCCGGGTTGATTGGCGTCCACCCCGGGGCAGTCGTGGTCGAGGACACTACACGCAGCAGGGGAGTTGATGCTGTCGGAGAGAGACGGAGAGAGGAGAGTGTAGACCCTGCTGACGGATATTCTCCCGTGCCCGTGCGGATCGTTTGCGAGCGCCTGGAAGGATGGAGGTCGCTTCGTGATGTGATCCTTGAGCACGGTCCGCTGGCGATGCCGTCCGAGATAGCAGCGGGCGAGGGGGGCGAAGGGCTTCGCGTCCTGCGCTTTTGGGGCAGACAGCTGGCGTCCACTCTAGAGTGCCTATCATCCGCCTCGCTCCTGGTTCGAGACCTGCGTAATTCGACTGTTTTCGTCTCCCCGGACGGGTCGACCGTCAAGATCGTAGACTTTTCTAGCTTAGCGACATTTTCTTCAGACACCGGTCTCGTGTCCTCGGAGGCCCCCAAGCTCGACTGCGACATCCACGGTCCAACGATGCCCTTGACCCCACCAGAAGCTCTCGCGATAAGGGGGAGCACGGAAAACGGAGGCGTCTCTGACGGCAGCGGTGGGTCGATCGAGGACAGCCCACGCGATGGTGTTTCGCTTGTTCTCGCCGACACCGGGAGACCGGGACCGTTTCCCATCACAGCCGCCTGGGACGTGTGGACGCTCGGGATCCTACTCTTTGAGCTAGCTTTCGGCCATCCGCCGCCGGCGTACGGCGAGTCTCTTCGTCGAGGGCTCTCCTCCTTGACGCTTGACAACGCCACCAGTGGCGGCACGAAGGTCACCCCGGTTCCGAAGCTCGACGATCTGGTGACCGAGATCCAGTACGATTTTCTTTCGGCGGTCGGCGGACTCACCAACAAAGGAGAGGAGAACGGGGTGGGGTTGGCGACAGCGCACGTCGGCGATTCTCCTCTCGAGAAGGCGCTGGGATGTATGTCCCTAGGGGTTGCCATAGGAGAGGGGGATCCATTCCATGTGGCTTCGTCTGCAGGCGTGGGAGAAGGTACGTCTGGCATCTGGGACGATGGTCGGATATCGGTCCACCGGTTTCGGCGAGCTTGGGTCCGGCGGCAGCTGCAGATGGAGGAGGGCGGGGATCTCGAAGTGACGACATGGCAGACGTTTCAGGAGAAACTCCGAGATCACCTGGATGTCTCCGTTGCCTCGGCGGTGGCAGCAACTACCCCGTGGTCGCCGATAAGCGGGGGAGACGAAGGCGGCGGTAGAAAAAAGGTCGACGCCGTCCATCATGACCACGGTGTGCCCTTTTCCAGCGAACGAATGGCACGGCAGGCAGCCGAAGCCGCCGTCGATAGAACGGCGGCGCAACTGGTAGGAGCGGACCCCAGGCAGACCGGTCGACTTCCGTTCTCGGTGGTGCGGGGCGTCGTGCGTGATGAGCTCCAACTGTCTTTGTCGACCGGTGAAGCCGAGCTCGTCGCGTTTTGCCTTCGAGACGCAGGAGGGCCGGAAGGCAGTTGCGGCGATGCTGAAGGCCGCGACGCTGACAGTCCTGTCGGCCAGCCTTACCGCGAAGGCGAATGGAATGTTTTGTACATCCCTTTGGTGCACGTTCTTCGGGCGGCGAGCCTTTCCTCTGCCGCCCCCGCCCCCAGTCTATCAAGGTCGTTACGCGCAGGAGACGGCACGTTGCCTCCCCCAACCCCGGCGTCTTTCGTAGAGCTCCTCTTTGCCTGCCTGGAGCCGAACCCGAATCGCCGCTCCTCCTCGGCTAGTCTTCTAGACCTTCCTTTTCTTTCTCCCCGCGGGCAGCGAACGAGTGGCGAAGATGACCGCAAGGCTGCTGCGGAGTACGTGGGCGGGTCTGGAAATGAGTTGTCGCCAACGATGGCGTTGCGCGAGCGTGTGGAGTCCCGAATCCAAGCGCTGGAGGCAGCGTCTCCTCAGTCCAAGAACAACCAGGAGGCTGTGTCTACGCTAAACCATCACTCTGCGACCAGGGCGAGGCCTGTCCGCGGCAGGGGAGGCGATGGTGCCTCGACAAATGTCGGCGTAGGCGTGCTAGTCGAGGCATTGAAAGATCTGGAGGGTCTGGTGCATCGATCATCGCCGCCTGTTCACAGTCTGGGCGAGGATGACTACCCGCAGCAGGCCCGCAGGGTGACCCTCGGCCACTCGAAACTGATCGGCGAGATCTTCGAGACTGGTGTTCTAGTGAGAGCGGCGGCGCTCGCCCTTAGGTTCTTGGATCGAGAAGAGGTGCGTGCTTCTTCTCGGAGAAGGCTTCTACTAGCAGAAGAGGTCTGGTGATGACAGGTATCCTTTCTATGAAATCTCTTGTTGTGTAGAGCTTTGACTGCACCTGTTTTTCCTCCTCTCTGGCCTTTACCACGTAGATTCACAAACCGTCACCACACGGCGAGATCCAAGCTTGTCACAAAGACGATTGGTTTTAGAAGCCGGTGCGATACAAGAGGGCCAACAAAGTTGCGCATTTCATGGAGGTTGACATTTGGCTCTAGGTTAAGGTGTGCCCCAACTTGGTGGCGCACACCCCGAGTCCATCGCCACCCTTACCTATTTTCTTGCTCTGTTTCCCCCCGGTGTCTACAAACCACACTCTCCGACAACGGTCCTAAGTTGCTATCTCGTGTGCCTGCTGTACGAAATTGTCCTCTTGCCTATGGGACCCAACCGCATTAAGCAGGCCGAGGCAGTCGGCCGCGGGGTTTCGGGCGTCGGTTTCGTGGAAGGCGACCCTAGAAAAACGGTCGGGGCCCGCGTCCTCCTCGCTCTGGCCAGGGTGCTCGAGGGGCTGCTATTGGACCTGAGGAGACCAGGCAGTGCGGTTCGGCCGTACGCCGACATCATCTTGCGGTGTCTGGTCACCCTGTTTCTCGGGGAGGAGGGGTTTCTTGCCGTCAGGGTACGTGCTTTGGTTCTTTGTCGTTGTTTGCCACCTAGGCAATCTCCCACCCACGCGGGTGCTCTTTGTTTTCGAGTATCTCCTACCAATACCGTATGGGTATTTCGTTTCTCATCAAAGACGGGTTGTGCGGTCATCAAGAGGACGTCACCGAGACTACACCTAGGAGTTTCTGCAAAGTTGCGCGTTTCTTCCGCAATGCTGTAGCGAGTACAGGCACGAAAACCGGCGGTATATTTTTTAGGTTCATGCACTTCTTCGTTCGACTCTCTCGGGAACATTACAAACGCGCTCCCTCCCCGGTCGTCCGCGTCCGCTTGCGTCGTGCAGTATGGCAATATCAGCGACACTACGGTCGGGAAGCCTGATGCTGCAGCCGAAAGTGCGCAGCACAAACATTCAAGCACGGGCTGCTGCGAAGGTGGGAAGTCGCACTGGCAGCCTGCGATATCGCAGATGTTCGAAGGCCTGCTGGTCGAAGCGGTGGGAGAGACGGGAGAGGGAGGTTATCCATACCCCACCATCCAGAGGTATATTCTCAGGTGTGCGTTGGCGATACATCAACCTGGAGCGGGTGCAATGCACGGTGATAGTGATGATCTGGAAGGACTCGGGGACGTTAGTGACGGCTGGGCAAGCTCCTCCTCCGATGACGAAGATGACGGCCGCGATGATGACAACGGCAATTTTGGTGACACTCGCGGGGCCAGCACCGGGGGGAGCAGTGGTCTCATCCGGTCACATGTACCACCCATGTTCGTGCGCGCATCCACGTACTTCGCCGAGCTACTAGTGTTAGGGAGGGTCCTGTATGCACTTCATCGAGGCAGCCGAATAACCACCGGCGGATTCGCCAGCGCCACAGGCCGGGCTCGCCGACAGGCGACCGCGTACTGCCTGACGGTAGTGCGGATGTGCTGCGACGTCGGCAGCGGGGGCCTCGACAAAGCCGAGCCTCTCGGCTGGATGGGTGGCGGGCGGGAGCTGGACGAGGACGGGGCCACCCTGCAGCGGACGCAGCTCTTGGTGGACGCGCGCCTCGGGGAGAAGCTGGCGCCGTGTCTCCACGACCCCGACCCCGACGTCCGAAGAGACGCCGTGAGCTGCGCGCTGTCGGCCCTCCAAGGAGGGCACAAGCGCCTCCAGTGGATTTCCATGTCGGTTCGGCGGTTGGACCCGCGGGCTCTCCTGTCTCTGGGGTTCTGCACGACGGTGTGGGTTTCGGCGTTTGCGGCGATTATCCGCGGCCGCGGCGCTCCCGCCTTGGGGTCCGCCAACCCCACCCGCTCCGCCCGCGAGTCGGAAGAGTATTTGCGGAGAATGGCCCTCCAGTGTCTCGGGTACATGGCCGAAGGTGGAGACCTTGCCACGTACAGCTGGCGCGGATGTCGGGTGCTGTCTGCCCTGCAAGGGCTACTCAGCCGTGGCAGACCTCCGGGAGTGGGCGAGTCGATGCCATGGGGTCGAAGTAGCGGCGGCGACCGCCGTGAGGGGGGGAGAAGGCCTGACTCCAACGGGTGGAATGAGGAGGTCGTGAGAGTGCTTCAGTCTCTCGCCCAAAACGGGTCAGGGGAGACCCACTCCATGATTCGCGCGCAGCCCGGGCTCACTGGGGCGTTAGGGGATACGCAGTTGATTCTTAGTTCGGAATGGTTGCTTACTCCGAAGGGATTAGCATCCACAGCCACCGAGTTCTTAAAAGGCGCCGGTACTCAAAACGAGATATTGGCCCTGGTGCACCGCGTCAGATCGATGTTGGCGACGGCGGTTCGGATTGGCGACCTAAGGGTTCTTGGGTCAACCGACCGTCTAGGAACTATGAACATCCCTGAGGCTACCAGTGTCACGATGTCGTTGGTGTGGGGCTGGATGCAGAGGACTCTACTGCAGCTTTCGCGGGATGAGTCGGACCACCCGTCGACCGCGGCCAGGGCGTCCCTCGCGTGGGAGTGTCTCGGGCTGATGCACTTCCTTCTGGGCACGGCGGTGGCTTGCAAGCTTGCTCGCTGCAAGATTCATCCTGACCTTGCTGGCGAGGTTTCTCGAGCATCCGGTGGCGGAGACAGCGGTACATCCTCGTCGTCAGATGACAAAGGCAACGGCCGTGACACAACCACCGCCGATGCAACTTCCGATTTGGCGAGGGCGCAAACGGGGTTGGAAACCCTGGTGCTTCTTCTGTCAATGGAAGCCCCGACGTCGCTCGATCTTTACCGGGCCCACCCCATCCCAACCCTCGCAGTAGGGGCGACAGACACGCTGGCAGAAGCCCTGGCCCACGGGGACCGGGAAACAGTTGACGCCATGGAGAACCACGGCTTGGGAGTGCGGCTTGGTCTGGCGGTAGAAGCGTCGACGCGGCTTACACGAGAAAGCCGCCGGCTAGGGGTGGAAGAAGTTCACCTGTTACGAACATACCCCGCCGGAAGGCTGGCGAGAGTGAAGCTATTTGATCGAATCTTGTGCCACCAAGGGGGCCGCGGCGGCGGCGGCGGCCGCGAGTTGCAAGCCCAACTTATAATTTCCGGCCTTGTGGAGTTTATCACGTCAAATATGCTGCCCGATTGCGCCGTAACGGACATCGTTAGCACACGGCTTCCGGCCGCTTTCGTGCGGCACAACGGGACCCCGCTCGTGAGAAACGAGGGCATAGCGTTTCTGGAGCGGGTGGTTGCGAGGCGCGCTGGTTGCCCCGCCGTCGCCCGCGAAGCCGCGAGGCAGGCCGTGAGGCATGGCCTTCCGCCCGCAGAGTGCACCCGTCTCCGAGAAAATCGCCACCGGTCTGTACGAGCCGGGGTGAGTGCGTGTCTCAGATGTCTGGCTCGGTTGGAGAGTCCTTCCGTCGACAGGGCGTTAAAGCTCGCAGGCGTCCCGCGGCGGGCTGTGCTTCGTGCCAGGAGAGACCATGGAGCTGCCGAGACGAGGCGGCAGTGGGCTCGTTGGGTTCGCCGTAAGGCTACCACCCTTGGCGAGGTTCCACCGACACCGAACACTCACGTGGCGCCCATCGAGGATAGGAACTTCGGCAGCGGAGAACCGCAAGCACTGGCACGGCACGATGTCCATAGTACGACAGTTACGCCGCAACCGAACCATATACAGGCAGCGCTAGGCGATCCAAAAACCCCGGAGGGGCGAGTCGGGATCGATGCACCGCACCGCAGGGAGAACAGACCCCTTTCTTTAGTTGCAGAAGAGGCAGATGGTGCTGCCGGTAAATCACCAATACCGAACAAGACATCAACAGCACCCGAGAAGGAAAAGACCGCTGTGCTGACAATAGAGGGGGAACTCTCGACGTTGTCCGTCCCCGGTGTGCGTGAGCTTCTCGCAGCGGAACTCGCCACCGCCGAAGAGAGCATTCGTGTCATCGAAGTCGGCGGTGGCAGCGACGGAAGTAGTACCGATGGCGGCGATACCTCTCGGCAAGCTCCTCCTGCTGCAAGAATAGCTCCATCTTCGACCTCGGGTGGTAGGTCAACCCTTAAACTCGTGCTACCAGGTGTGATCGCTGCCCAGTTGTACACGCGTTGTCTCGCTGGAGTTCTCCGTGTCCCGGGGCTTCTGTTCGTGGAGGTGAGAAGTGGCCCTTGGCATGGATTCTCTCTCATGTGCTTGTCTGTGCTCTCCAGTGGTATTGTCTTGCGGACCCTTCGGGCCCATTTTTCGAGTATACCTTGTAAGGGTTAGTTGGACTGTGACCACGGGAATCGATCGCGTCATGTGTTAATTAATAGATGGGAACGGACAGATGGAGAATTGTACTAGGTCGAGAGGTGGGAAGTGTTTGATATATGTGAAGACAATAACAACTGGTGCAACTACCACAAGCTGGCGCCGGAACCAGTTACAACAAGATGTCTCTGAAACAGCCACACAGGAAACCAGCTCCAAACGATCTTGTCCCTCTTCGCTACGGCCCAAATTACATATTGGTCTGTGATTTGAGTTGGCTCGTGACACCGGATTTCGCTCATAGCATGTGAGAATGAAGTAGGAAAGCGGACGCACAAGCCAGAGGGTAGAACGACATTCAATAGTCCAATACACAACAGCGGTGGAACCAGCAGCAACAATCGCGCGTTGTCTTGTTTTCGCGAACCAACGGCCTTAAGGTCGAAGGCAAAGGAAAACTCGCTTGGAATGGGGAAGAAATCGTCCCAGATGAAGTCGCTCCTCGCCGTCTCCAGTCACCACTGGCACCAGCGCCAGCGACGCCCCCGCAGTCGAGGCAGCCTCCACCACCTGCTTGTGCGTCACCCTCGAGAGGAGATTCAAGAACACCCTCCTCACGACGACCCCCGATCATCGCCGGGTTAGATCGACCGTCCTCTGTTGGCGAATCTCGAACCCCACCAGTACCCGACGATTTCAAGAACGGGAGGCATGGGGTGCAGAAGACGTCGTCAGCACAAGGTGGCGACGGTATGCTAGGCATTCAGAAATTCTCCTGGTTAGGTGGCCAGGCATCCGGCACCACCAAGAGAAACAGCGACGACGAGGAAGACAACGACAACCGCGTGGCCCACCATCTGGGTGCTAGGGTCAACCTGAACGCAGCTGGTGAGGAGTCCGCTCCACCTCGAGGACCTGAAGTACTAGCGTCACGATCAGCACCACTCCTGTCCCCTCAGGAGCAGCGCGCGCGTGTGGCAGTCGCGCTAGATCGCATGGGAGCATCCGTAGTGGAGGTGAGAGACGCGTTCCAACGTTGGGTCCCGCGTGGACGGGCGGCCGCACGGTCGAGTGCGTCGAGGGCACAGCGGGCGAATAGCAAGAAGACCGTCTCGTTCTCCGACTCCGGAACTGCCGCAGAAGCCGGGCCCGACGATGATCGCACGGCGGCTATTTCTAAGGAGGGGATGGTGCACGCTATGGCAGAACTTCGGCTTCCTCTCGAAACGGCGGAACAAGCCTGCGACGAGGCGGGCAGGGACGGGGCGACCATAGGAAAGGCTGCTTATACATTCTCCGATTTCGTCTGCCGTTACGCGGATGCCTCTGGGCTCATGAAGGAAACAATATCTTCCGGCAAGAAAAGTCAAGGAGAGATCTGGGCGGAAGGACGCGGTGGGATGTGGACCGCGATCCCACTGGACGAATGCAGGGGCGCCAGAATTATTTTCGATGACCAAGCCGAGGAGCACAATCAAGAAGACAAGTCAAACGACGGAGGTAAGACCACCATCGGGCCTTGTGGTTGACGTCGATGCAGTTGATAGGCGAGGGCCTACTCCTCCACAAGCAGGCCGAACGCCTCTTCATGTAGAGTAATATGTTTGAAGACGGCACAGCTTGCCGACAATCTTCGGAAACGATATCTTCTCGTGCTCAACCTCCACGCCGACAGCTACAATATCTATTGTGTCCCACTCGCGCTGTTGGCTGTTTTACAAAAGGCTTAAGCCTGGAACAAGGTCTCGACAAAGAGGGCGCCATCGCGACTCTGGAGCGTCTTCGGGTGGGAAATCCCGACGGGGTTGCGCTGAAGAGCTACTTCGACGACCGCGGCGGTGTGATTGATGAGCTCTTCGGCGGTCGGGTTTCATTCCAGGTGCGGTGGGAAACCCGAAGGGTCGAAGACACTAACACTCCACAACCACTGATTTCCCGTTTCGCGTTGTAGTCGAAGTGGTTTCATATCGGGTGCGATCTGTCAAAAGTTGAACAGAGACGACATTTCCAATAAAAAAGAACATTCGAGGTTACTGCAAGCACGAGGAACCGTGGCGCTTCGTGCACATCACGTACAAAGATGGGATGGACCAAGCATTCAGCATCCACAATACCCTTGAACGGTGTGAGCTGGCCCTGAGTTTCCCAGACGAACCACCGTACACCCCCAGTTTTCCCTTCCCTCCCCGCTTGCGCCAACCTCAACCAGGAGCTCGTACGGGCCATTCTGATTCTCGACCCCACAGCATTGACGCTCCACAGCCCTGGTCACACCTCCACACTCGACGATGCCAGCGGTGTCGGTCTTCCATCGCAAGCCCGAACAAGCGTATCTAGTCCGGGGGGGTACTTCGACGGCATGCCCGGGCGCGTGCTCGGCGACGGCGGTGGCGGCGACGCAAACCGGAACGACCACCAGGGGCATCGTACTCGGGCTTCTTCAATCGAGGAGGAAGCGCGATCGCCCCCCCCACCTTACCCGGGATCTCAAAGCGAGGACGGCACTAGGCGCAAGGCCGCTCCTGCGGTCAACGATCGGGACGAAGAACGGGCAGGGGTCGCAGCGGCGGCCGTACGCCTACGCTTGGAGCGCGACGAAAGGGAGGAGCGTCGTGCGTGGGCACAGAGGACGATTGTTGGACGGACGTTAAGATCGAGTCGTCCCGCGGCACCGCCGAGTTCTTTGGGTGGTGCTCGTCCACAGCACGCGGGGGGGGAACCAAACCGTGTGTCTTCCAGCAACAGGAGCGTAGGGGACGGCCTGCTAGGTCACGGGAGATCTACACGCCGAAGGCGTGAGCACGAAACAACAAAGGATACGGCCCCTGCTGACGTCACGGCTGCCAGCGAGACAGACGAAACCGCTGGTGACATCGTATCTCGAGCCTTTGAGCGGTACGCAAGCGACCGAGACAAGGACCAAGAGCGAGGCTTTGGTGGCGGTAGGGCAGGACAGCGGCCTTGGCAACACTCCGAGGCGTCCACCTCTTTTGCCCTGCCTGGCAATGGCGAGCGACAGCAGCGGTCGCCGTGGACGTTGGGAATTGATGGCGAGTCCGGTGCAGAGTCAGACGGAAGCTCCGCGGAGTACGATGACTACGCAAGCCCTTCCACTCTAGTCTACAAGCGACGACAACCTCGAACGGACCGAGAGGCGCAGCAAACAGGGATACCGCCATCGGACATATATCGCGGCGCCCCCTTGGGGAATGGGACAGGACAGCTGGTGATGGGGGTGGATAGCGGCGACGAGGGCGGGGGGCTCAGCCGGCGGAATTCGTTTGTATGGAGGCGATCAATGGAAAGCGAGGGTGCGGGGGAACACGGGGAGGGGCTGGGTGGCGGCGACGGTGGCGAGAGGTACGGCAGTGGCAGCGGCGACGAACGGGGATACGGGGACGGCGATACTGCTGTCGGCAGTCCAGAGAGAGAAAGAGCTCTTCGGGGGGCTTTCGACATGTACGATCTCAACGGCGACGGCTTCATCACGTATCTGGAGGTCTGTGACGGCACACGAATATGAGTGGCGTGCACCATGCACACAGGCCTTGGTCCGCCGATGTCACGAACGCAAACGATTGCCGCAGTCGAGCAGAGAGGTGCTACAATAGCTCCTCACGCAACCGTATAAGCGCAGCTCACCTATCGTCACAATAAGTGTCGTTGGCCATTCAAGAAAATGTGACCCCTCGCAATTCCCAACTTAGCTACCCCAACACTCAATTACTCGTAAAACGTCGTTCCTTATGTGTTTTCCATTTGCACGCATCGCAGCTGAAAGCCGTGTTCCAGCAGCGCGGAGTGACAGCGTCGGACGAAGACCTACGCGAGTGGATCAAACAACGGGACACCTCGGGAACCGGCGCCGTCGATTTCGTGGACTTTTCAAAGGCCTTCGTGTTCTCGTCGTAGCCTTTGACTTCATCGACCGATCAGTGTCGCCAAACTTTCAGCGCGGGGGCTCACTGAATACGCCTTCGTTGAACGTCGTCGATCTTGTGCATGGCTGCATAGGTACATAGCCTGTACAGTTGAAACTATACGTATAAGCACCGACCTAGAGGGGATACAAAATGAACACTAGAGACCGAGGGTGGGGCGTGGAAGTTGTGTTTCGATGGCGGGAACTACAACATAATAGTGTTGGTGACGAACTTTTTACGAAAGACATGCGGAGTAAGTCGTGGTGGAAATGTCGGCTCCTGATCGCCGCCGTGTATTTCGTGTCGTGTTTGGTGTGTTGTGTTGGTCTCAACGTTCGTTGTGCTTTCCAGTCCGAACCTCTGTAGGTTTTTGCCCTATTCTAGACTTACCATATTCCCGGGAGCGCGAAAACTCATTGCGCCAAATGGCTGGTGGGAATGTAGCCTTCACCACAGAGTTGAAACTCATCTGCGAAGCATGTTGACATGCAGGCCACAAGAAGCTTTTCACGGCCGGTGTGTGTAGATGGGGGATAACCACAACAAGGGCTGAAACACGATTGTTGGAGCAATGACGACGGCTTTCGGAAAAATATCATCTGGCTTGGGTCTACAATTCTTCGATACCTCCCACGGACGAAGCGAGTTGGGGTCCATGTAGGGGTGTGGCGGTATGCTGTGAGTGGTGAGGTCATGAATGGGACGTGGATCCGAAACCCTGAACAAGTCATCCAAAAATCAGTCCGCCGGCGATCGATGTGGTTGCCTGAGGCGCCACTACCGTGAACGCGTATTTCGTGAGCGTTTTTGATGTGGCCGCTTTTGACACTTTCCTCGCTCCCAAGATTCACGTTTTATGATCATCGGGCGCAATCCCTACCGTTTTATGCCTGCGGTTCTTCACCACAGCCGTCGTCCGAACTTCGGGCCCTCAAATCTAAAGCGAGTAAATGTGCAGACTCATGCAACAGCATATCCGCGTGACCTCAATCGACCGTGCGGAAGTATCACGTCGGTTCCCTCGCGGAAAGCAGGGTCACCTATGTATCAACTGGCCGTGCGTATGGCGCATGACCTTCGTCATGATCGTCGAAAGCGAACGCGCCCACCCGCAGTTAACACACACACCGTGCTGCGTGGAGACGTGTTGTGGGGGAGCCCATACCGCTGCGCCATGCAGCTTACGGTGACACCTCATCTCAGCGCACACGAATGCTGCAGCCGAGACAACGCCTCCACCTCCATGCACTCTCCACACGCTTGACAACGTCCCCTTTTCAGGAGGATAAAGCGGAGGCAACCTCAACAAATGAAGCAGATCAACTAACTTTTTCGTCTCGCATTCACCACAGTCTCCCTTTGTCAAATCGATGGATACTGCTAAGTACATGGGCATTTACCGAACCAACAAAGGACGGTTCAAGAGGTAACGCCACAACACCTTGGGATACCCTGGGACAACCCAATCATTCTAGGAGTATGAAAGAAAAGAGTGCCCGGTACGACCTGTCATCAGCAACAGCAGGCGAGGAGATTTTACAACCGGTACGCTTCGGGGAAGCAACTGTAGCACATTTCGGGCTCAAGATGAGAACCGACGGCAGCAAAATCTCCTTATCCTTCGCCGCACGGCGTTGTCACGCCCGCAAAGGGCGCGCGCCAACCCTTCCCTATGCAAGTGTTTCGCATTGTAAGGAAGGGTTGTCGCTCACTACACTACAACTCCGCTACACTCGATTCCTACCAACAGAAGCTACGACAGCTCCTACGGAGAACGCAACAAGCCAGAAGCCGAAAACAGGGCCCATCCAGGCAAAAAAACAATTACAACATTGGACACATGTTGTCGCGTGTTGCGTCGGAACGTCATGTTTCCCTGCGCGGCATCAACTCGATTCAGCGTTTCAACCGCTGCCAACACCGCTACCGGCCACCATGAGAATCTCTCGGCTTCTCCTAGAGGCATACCACACCCGACGAACCTTTTCCATCTGGTTTTGTCAAGGACGCTTAGGAATACCTGTAGACGGCCATGAACTCCATACCAGGCACACGGCGTGCACAAACAATGTCCACAATTCATCCCTCTCCAAGTGGTTAAGTCCACCCTAAGGTGAAACCTGCCCTGGTTCAGAAGCCAGCAACCCCTAAAGTCTATTGTCTGTAGTTGTACAACCACGAAAATGTGATTAGGCCAACTCCTGAGGAGAACACGCCTTTTGCTCGGGCTTCCACAAGTAACTCTTGGAAAAAAAACAACAGTTACATTGTAGCAGGCGTGAGAGCTAGAACGAGCGGTGTATGGACTTGTGACCCAGGTCAACCGCGCCCATGCCGTGACCTTCCTTTGCGATGGGTGCGTCTGTAACGTCCGGGAATCTACAGTCAACACAACCGTTGTATTTCAAGTCCAAGGAAGCTTGGCGGTCGATGACAAAACGACAAGCGAGATACGAGACGGCCCACGTGCGATTCTGGTCCGTTCCGCTATATAACCGGAGTGACCGCCTTCGTTGACTTGCTGCCCAAGCTGCACACGCTGCGCTTGGCCCTTCCACATAACCAGCAGCATACCATGACGCACGTGTTTGTCAAAGCTGACAACACAAGAAAGAAAAACTATAAATACGAGAGTGAAAGCATCCTTACCGCCCGTCGAACAAAACTTGCTTTGATAGGCCAGATATGTCGAGGAGACGTGTGGAAGCAAAGGTAAGGCAGGCAAACAAACAACCCACGCCCTTAATACAGCTGCCTGGCTCTTCGTCCCACACACGAACTTGTACACGCTACGGACCCGCGGCATATAATTACATATACGGAATCAAAGGAGAGAGGAGACGAAATTGGGGGTCCGGCCGCGGCGGGGAGATGCGCCAAGGCCTATCAAGGCGTGAAATACTCCCGACCTAACGCCTCCAAAACCAAAGAGGGGAACATGCTAGCCTTCGCGTCCGTCCATTACAAGGGCCGGGTTGTTTTACCCCTCAGCGTCTTTCGTAAGCGCTCTAACCTCGCACCCATCTCCGTGTCAGCAGTCGTGAAGCCCCACACCTTCACGTTCACGCACACACACAAACAGAGAGGGCACGGATCGAAGTGCACCCGACAGCAGGGGAATGTTGATGAGGGTCTCGATGCTGCGCGACTGTAGCTTGCGGAACCAAACGTTTCGAGGGGGGGGGGGGGGGGNCTCTCACATCACCAAGCGCGAAGCGCCGTGAGATATTCGGCGAGTCGCATGAAGGGTGCGCTTTATCCTGCTAAGGGTGTTCGGCATCTTGTGCTTCCTTGCGTACGGATGACAGCTGCGTATGATTTAATTTACAACGACAAAACTTTGCAGAAACAAGCACCCCCTCTCTTGGTGCCAACCTTACTCCTTTTCCAACACAAGGCTGGGCGTTAAACGATGACGCCAAGGAAAAAAGGCAAGCACATGCCCTAAACATAAAAAAGTCAAGTCATTACAACAGCACAAGCCACCACACGAAACGGTTAACGCACCTCTACTTGCGAAACCTGGAACTGTTCTTGAGAGCAGAGTGGCGGGTTCCCGTATGTGTCGCATCTGCTAGGGTAAGGACAACGACAGGGTGCGGTATAGAAATACGAGGGAACATCAGCCGGGTGATTCGAGCTTTCTGTTTTAAAAGTTATTGAATTCATGCACCCACAAGAACTAGATGTACACGACTTCGTGCCATCCGGCGGCACCAATATCGAAGTTCGTGAGTACGCGACCTATGTCGTGTACCTGGTACGGTATGGTGTACCTGGTATGGAATGGTTTTTATCCGTAATCACCACCCGCGAACAGGATGCACACATGAAACGACACGTTTTCGGAGTGCGCTCGACAAGACGGTTCCCACTCTGCCACCTCCACTTTGTTGCGTCCGGTGGAGTAATCGAGCTTTGAAAACTTTCTCAAGGGTGTGTAGTATCCTCTGTCACCTACAGGTACGCTCGGAAGCGCCCACACAACTTACTTTCCCGTGCTGCTTGCCGGATGGTTGTAGCAAATCTTCCGAGACATTTTTGAAAAATCGGCGAAGGGTGCGCGGTACCTCTGTAACCAAAGGTGTACACTCGGAAGCGCACATACACACTTTCCCCTTGCCTGTCGGCTAGGAAATCTCCTCGAGACTTTTGAAAAGTCAGTCACGGGCGTGTGATATTCTCCGACACCTAAGGGGTGCGCTCGGAAGCGCGCACAGACTTACTTTCCCGTGCCGCCGGTAAGGAAATCTTCCCCGATGAAGAGACCAAAACTGCCGTCCGCGCCCCCCCCGCCCATCGCGATCCCCTTACTGTCGCTGTACTGGAGGTACATGTTCATCCCGGTCCAGCCGAAAGCAGTCATGTCTCCTTCCATCAGAGTTTTCGATTCCGAAACGGTTTCGCTGCTGCCGGTTCGGCCGTCGGCGAAACGGTCATCGGAATCGTTTTCGGTTTGTTCCTCTTCGCTCTCGACGGTTACACGTTCTCCTTCGATCTTGAACAGGAAGCACTCCCCCGTGCCGTAGTACTTGACAATACAGAAGAAAGAAAAACAGTCCAGGCAATGGCGAACCGTGCGTGTCGAGAATCAGCGAGATCCACGGTGGCTATTTGCAGAAAATGTTCATGTAAACACACAAACAGTGCGCGTTCGAAATAGAACCACAGTCGAAGTGGATGTGTTGAAGTCTCTGAACAGTAGTGGGGGGGGGGGTAGGGAGG
>CACKRE030003171.1:98869-112126 GCA_902602495.3 Ectocarpus sp. CCAP 1310/34
GAGTCGCATGAAGGGTGCGCTGCATCCTGCTAAGGGTGTTCGGCATCTTGTGCTTACTTCCTTGCGTATGGATGTCAGCTGCGTATGACTCAATTTATTTTCTGGTGCTTTCACTTCCTGAGACAGTTGTAAGCACTGTGCAACCGCCTCGAGGATGCTTTACCATGTTAACACAACGTGGTGCGATCATCCCCCTCGCGCGGAGTGAGGGTTCTCGACCCCGCACAACATGATCTACTCGACCACCATGATGGTTACCGCCAAAAAAAAACGGAGGTAAAAAAAAAAAACGGTAACCTGGTTGCCGAGCTCACGAAGTGAATTGGCTTGTTTCACGTCGTTGCCAAGCGACGAAAACCCAATCCCGATGGCAAACACCGAGGGGGGGATGTACTGGTGTACTCATAGTCGTGCATGCCGTAGTCGTTAGACCATTGACCTCGCATCCCTACAAAGCCGGGACGGAGCACGCCGGGTTCTCACCGGACCAGGGGAGGGGGGGGGGCATTAGTCGTACCGCGTGGTATAGAGCAGGCTCTAGCCCGGGTGGACATGCATTTGGATTCGGTCCCGTTGGAGAAAAGGTGGCGAAGAGGCCACATGTGCGTTTGAAGCGGCTCAAGAAGACGGTAGGGCCGTGGTGGTTATATGTTGCGGAAGCGGATGTTTTGCAGGGAGGGGGAGATGCGTTTTGTCGTTACTGCCCGAGTAAGGGTCGGACTGGATGAATACATCTGTCGAAAGCGTTCCAGCGAGTGCGATATCAAAATAGTGTTACGAGATGCGTGGTGGCTTCGCAGTATCTATTCGAGTTGCATGACCCATCAGTCGCTCGTAAGAGGGTGCCTTGGGCAGCTTGGGTTGCCGAAGTAAGTAGTGCGAATTGTTTTTGTGTGTGGGTATTGTTTTATGGCAGAGCGTGTAGCTCTCGTGTTCCCTACTTTGTATTTTGGCTCGCAACTTGTTGCGCTTACGTATGTATCTGCACGAGATATGTAACTGTGGTCTTGCCTGTCATTCATCATGGATGGGAGGAACGTTTGTCGTGATATCGAGGATGTTTGCGCGATCCCCTCCCAGGCGTCGGTTGTTGCTTCCTGTTCTACCGAAACCATTGACAGGGGTGAACATGTACATCCTTGCCGCCTCTGGAGCTGATGTAGAGCTCTCTTTCAAGATGGAGCTGTGTGGCCCCAGGCAAGCGTTCTACTTCTAGGAGGGGGAGTATCGATCTCCTTGTATTTTTTTCTTGCGTGAGTGTCCACGTGTGTTGCGTCAAATTGTCTGTTTGTGTAGCCTAGTTGCTGATGAGCTATACGTTCGCCCGATGGCACGGGCGGTTTCCTTCCCTGTGACTTCGGAACATGTGCGCTTCCCCAATTCTGTCGAGGGTCGACTCACCGTCAGTCTCTTCTATCCGTGTGCCGGGTAACATGGACCGTAAACGTCGTCGGGATGGGACGTGTGCGCAGGGTTTGTCCTATCCAGACTCCACACGTCTCTCGGTTGGTTACAACAGCTTGAAAAACTGAGCTCAACTACCGTCTACGTGTTGCAAAGTAGCTATAATTGCAAGCCTTTGATCGACTCTCGGTTACACTACAGTCGACCCCCGCTTTAAGGACGCGCATGGTTTTTCCTGGAAAAAAGCGTCCTTAAAATTCAGGGGACGATAGCTCACCATCCCCGGGGCCAATGGAGGCATGCTATACCTCAAACTACGTACACGTCTTTTGCTAAGGAAGGGGGTGGTACGAAAAGTCAGCATCGCCCACGGGTGGCAGCCGTTTCTTGACGTCGAACATATATACAATACTTGAAATGAGATGAACAGCAGTCAGGGACGTGTTGAAAACAACTACTACAATACACCAGTTTGAACTCGGCCAACGATGTCCTGCATAGCTGGCAGCAGAAGGAGGAAAGTCCAAGTAGACAAATTTATCTCATTCTTGTGAAACAAAAAAAAAACGAGCGTATTTCAGCGTCGCATCGAGAAACACCAGTACATTTTTTTTTTTTTCTCCCATCATTGGACTCGGCCGTCTGCCTCTCTGGCCCCTATCCTCCACTTCTACCAACTAGACGACCCAACCGGGGTCAGATAGAAGGGGGGGGTTGGACCCCCTCCTGCGGTTCCTGCCTGAGATATTTTTCTAGCGAGAAGGGTACAGCAATCCCTTCCCTCGCGACTTGAGAAGTCGATAAAGTTTACTAACAACGAGCTTTGCAGCGGGTCGCTTCCAACGGAGACCAGGATCTATTTAGCGAGAAAAAACTCACTCTGTCGGGACTCGAACCCATGACCTGGCCCTTAGGGGTGTTCCGCGGTAAAGACGAATAGTTTCCACGAGTTTTTCAATGAGCAGCAAGAAATGGTTCCCAAGCTCTGAAAATTTGTACCAACATCCGTTAGGTCACGAGGATCACGAAAATATACTTATTTTCCCATTTGGATGTCGTGGTGATGACTTGTTGATGAATTAGTGGCCAAATTGGGTGAAAATCGCGTCTGCGGGCCCCCCGAGCAAGTTGCAAATGCCTCCGAATCGTATAGAATGTTCAGGTTAGGGTAATGTTGTGTTGTACATCAAGAATCCGTCGTCAGAATGTCGATCAGGATCGATGCGGCCGTGATACAGCTACGCACTGATATATATGCATGCGCGAAAGCAGGGATAACCTGGAATTACTAGGAATTACACTGAAATATCCCCCCTCCCGCAACACTTTCTACATGTTGGTTCAAACTCTCCTGACTACGAATTAGGGTAATTTTGGGATGGGGATCACAAATATATTGTTGGAATGTCCCAGTTTTGACTTGCAATGGACTTTCAGCTGCTCAAAAGCTGACAGTAGCTGAGCAATTTCAAAATTCCTGGGATTTTGGATTCTCGGTTCCCACGTCGAGTTTTTGTCTGATCAACTTTCTGAGTGGTGGCTCTACCCCCTCTAAATGGGCCAAGCGGAATCGATTGCCGAGGAGAAATGGAGGCGCCGAAATCGGCAATGCGGTGAAAAAAAACAATCAAGGCGATCCGATCACATTTTTTTTTGTTTCTCTTTTTTTATTTATTTATTTATTTTTGCCTTCCGACAATTGCAGATGTACCTCAGAAAACTTTCACTTAATGTCTCATACTCTACATGAATATTAAACCAATACGAAGTACAACAACATATGTAGGACTTATTTCTACTGTCATTTACATCGTAAAAGTATCTCCTCTTCAACTTACCAATGACAATCCTGATGGTATCCTATATGCGTTCGTAAGCTTGCTAAAATACTACTGCGTTGATGTCCTCTTGTAAAAGCTGAAATCCAACAAATGCTTTGATCCATGCTACATCTCCGTGTTGGAAAAGCCCTTTCATCTCCGTTCATGATAACATCTTACCCTATTCTACGCAAATCTGTCACATCTACTCTCAAACAAGACGCCAACTTCAAACGAAAACGCGTTCTACGATGCGTCTACACTCCATCCCCATATCATTGGCGTTGACTGGTCCGAGGTCGATCTTGTTCGCCTGTTTTCGGCGTCTTGACGCCCGCGCAATGCGAGCTTGTACCTCTGCACTCGCCGAGATATGGCCACCTGTGTAGCCACCGAAACGATCTGAAGAAGTCGTTCCTTGAAGACTCCTTTCAGAGCCATCGTTCCTCCGTCCCTTCCTCCCACGGCATGTGTCGCAAGTTCATCGATGAACTCGTAACCCTCCTCTCCAAGGCGGCCAAAGCTTTCCACGGCTAAGGTGGTAAGTTTAAAGCTGCGTTCGTCAAAGGACACGTGTCCCGGACGAGCGTAGTGCTGACGCTTTCGCGCCTCGGATGCTTGGGCTGCGATTCCATCGCTGGTCGCGCTGCCGTTCCGCAAGTGTACCTGTGCTTGCGGGTCTGCGTGTGTGACATCGAGGAGTATTCCTTTGTTGCGGTACCCCGGAGAAGATGCGTTCGTGAGGGCTCCTGGCCTGATGACGATGCTTTTAAACGTCGTTTTAGACATGTATCCAAAAACGGTTTTTTCATTCGAGTTTTTCCTCGCCGCGGGAGAGACAATTCGTCTTTAACGCGGAACACCCCCTTAGCAGGCTGCGAGGCTACCCCTAGACCACCGGGGCGACCGGGATGTAAGCATATCACTGTACCGTGGCCTAGTTGATAGCGCTAGTTCGTGTGTACACAGAGGGAAGAGAATGCTGAACTCTTCTCGCATTAAAAATCAACGGCAAAGCACCGCAGGAGGGGAGGGTAGAGAGAGGGGGGCTCTTCTGTGTGACCACGGGTTGGAGTAAACGGCACTAGTAGTGCTGTGAGCGCTGATTTGAAGTGAAGACGCAAAAAAAGACTGTCCCGGCGGAGACCAACAGCTACCCTGATGGCTTTTCCTTCCACATATCGCGAAGAGTTCCCTGAACCTCCCCCCGCGGCTTGGCTCTACGGCTCTGTTGAGTGTCATGAATGTACTGCGTCTCACGGTACTCGCCACCCCTTCCTTCCCTGCGCGTACAAATAAATACAGATAGCGCCCGCAATGAAGAAAAATTCTGTCAACTTAGTACGAAAAAAAAAAAAAAAAGGCTGAGAAACATAGCTCAATCTCGGCCACAACGTAAGAAACGCCCCAATAAGAAACGTGATGGTGCGATACCCCCAGGACATCAGAAATCTGCGGTGCTCCCAACCCCCTCCCAAGCTGAAAAGAAGAAGTAAGTNCACAGTGAGTGCTGTACTGTAGTACTGCCACACATCGCGGACAACCATATGCTCTCCGCTGTTGTACGGGTTTGATGGCACTCTCCACCACCTCTCTAGAGGGCTTGATGATGTGGATTGTCCGCAGCAATCAAAATACAGAAAAAATAAAATACGAAGTACTTGTAGTCTAAGGAATAAGAGGATCGGGAGGATGCGACAGTCCAAAGGAAGAAGAAATGCCATTTACGAAATGGACGACTTGGGCCGGTACTTCGACCCAAAAGAAGGGATTGGTGAGGCTCGAACCGATTTTGACGTTTCTTAAATGCGGGCGCTATCTGTAGGGTCGAACGTCCTCCAAGCGAGAGATAACCACGCCCTCGGTGAGGAACGAGGTTATTATGCACGACTCTTTTTTTCGCGGCATTAGATGGACCGCCGGCAGATGGGAGGAATCTATCCATACCAACACCCTGTTACAGCTGCAGCAGCAGACCGCTCGCTACTTCGGCTGTCTGTACGTCGCTACTTCTGCACTCACCATGGTGCGTGGTTCGTGCAAAGAACCGCCCAACACACGCAGGCCCGCAGGACACAAAAAGGGGGGTACGTAGCAGAAAAAATGTGGGTACCCCACTATCGTATATTCTACCGGGCCCCCGATGCTCAGCAAAACAAGTTTCTTAAGCGGGGAGTTTCCTTGACGCGGGTGTCCTTAAATAGGGGTCGACGGTAGCTTTGAAACTGAGCTTTACTACCGTCTATGTGAGTTGCAAAGTAACTACAGCTGCGAGCCGAGATTCTTGATGGGGCCTAGTGATTGATCGCACTGAGCCCCAGGCTCTCCCTAACCAGCGCCTCCAACACCTCGCGCTTCTGTCTCTTCCTTTCCTGCGACGATCCTTCACTCCCGTTTCCCCTGTCCTGGACACTCTGGACCAATAATGACGACGCCAGCGCCGTGCCAGCATCATCATCACCTCCCGCAGCTGCGCCCTTCGCCGCACCCGTCTCTGCCCGCGTTATCAGCGGAATGTACGCCTCGCCGTATGGGAAGTACGGACAATTTTTAGGCACGTCTACCGGAAAAGCTACGAGAGGAGACAGCACGCACCCCGATCGCTCCAAAGGAAGTGGTCTCGCCAAATATCTGCGGAGCGGAGCGGGGTGAAAATCGTACGAATGTAACAGGCATTGGGGACTTGGTTGGCGGGGATGCGTGACAAAACAATCGCCATACACAAGATGTTCGGCGCGGGGAGCTCGCAATTGGGATCGCCGCGCCATGATTCTATTATTAATCTCTACTATTGAGAGGAGGGTGTCGTACCCCTATCCTTATCCCTATCTCCACACCGTGCCCCCGACGAAACCCAAGCTTGTATATCCTCGCTGAGGCTGCTACTGCGAAATTGGGGGTTGGGAGCCTCAAGGGTAGGCCCACGTGGTGCACGCGTTACTTCTCATGGCGACAGAGACTCGACGAAAAGGTGACGGAAGCACACCTGCCTGTCTTGTATCATAAAGATCGAAGGGCCACCACTCTACATACTTTCCTGAATACAACTTCTCTCAACAGAGTCTATATATATGCATTTACCCTGTTATTCGGCCACCGACTGGAAGGTGGTGGGCAGCGCACAGGTCTATGAAAGCGTGCCATCGCGACGCGGGGCCTCTCAAATCGGACGAATCGGGCGTGTCCGGCAGCTGCAGGAGTTGGGGGTCGACACGGCAAGACACGGCAGGGGATGGGTGGTGGGGATAAGATGCTGATTCGGTCCGAAGTCATCCAAACACATTCGACTTGACATTCGAAACGTGGCATGGAGACCGTGTCTGAATATGCTGGGCCGTTCTGTACAGCAGTCAAGCTGCTTCGGGCACCCGTTCGCTTCGATTGTGGCGGTCTACGGAGGAACGAACACGCCAAGAACACGCTTCTCACAGGGAAATCGTCGAAAAACACGGCATCGAACTCTCCCAGCGTTGCCAGGGCCGTCTGCCAAAACCCCTCGACGATCCGGACCCCCGGGCGTGCAGCCGCCCATCCCCTTAGTCTGGCGAGAACGACCGGGTCCGGCTCGATGATGGTGTGAGATCGGGGTGAAAATTCCTGGATTCGATCCGCGCTGTATCCGATGCCGTACCCTATCTCAAGCACTCGGCTTTCCTCTTGTAGGTGGAGCGGGGCATCGGAGGGACGGGTGTTAGGATGGATCGGGCAACCGTGGATGAAAGCAGGTCCAAGAGCCCCTCTCGTTGCTTTCGCGTCTCTTTTCGTAACAGGCACAGTTGGTGATACCACCGGGGGTATTAGTTGTTGTTGCTGTTATCTTCACAGTAATAACCGTTTCGGTCTCCGCTCAGTGCCTTTTAACATCCGTACTTGTCCAACTGACGCGGACGCCTTCCGTGGTCACAAGCCAACAAGTGCAAGCACAATTGGGATTCATCTTGCATCTCTCCGCGAGCAGACTACCGCCCCGACCACCCACCAGTTATTGCCAAGGCGTCCACAAGCGCTCGCATGTATGGCTTTTCCCATTCCATCATAACGATGGTATTTTCACCCTTGTAGGGCATGCTTTCGCCCCCATCCTCTAGGCCCGCTGCTGCTGCGGCCTCTGTTGCGCCGCCTGCGGCACGCCCGTGATCGTCCTGATCCCTATCTCCTATTGATGGCGCCGCCGTTTTAGCAATAGCGACGGTTTCAGAAGGTGCGGCAGCGGGGGTGGCCGGCACGAGCTCGAGGATTTCTTTTCCGAGGGCATCCGTCCCGAACTGCAGGCACGCCATGCCTGACGTCTACACCTGGACTACCGTCGCTGATACAAGATACCTCGCCGACCGATAGTCAAAGCTCGGCTTGTCCACGACGAAGAGGATGCATGCACGAAACGGTACGTTTCCGGAGAGCTCCCGACGAGGTATACGGCTTCAACGCCGCCGTTTTCGGCGCCTCCTATCTTTCTGAGCGGAGAAATCGAGCAGTGAAAACCTGTCTAGGGGTGTGTGATATCTTACGTCTCCTACGGTATACCCCTTCACTCCACGTTCCCGGTTTCGGTGCTTGCGCAAGCCCCTTTGCTGCTGCTTTGGACCTGTCAACGTTCGTTGTGAAAAGAAAGGCGAGCGCAGGCGAAAACATGCGGGTGCAACATATCAATTGTTTCTGCCATCCCATTTATCAATCGTCACCCGCAGTTTCCACGCACATCCAGCAGTGGTGTTGCCTCGTTTCACTGAACCAAGAACTCTGACCCGGGATGATTGCCTCTAACACGGTTGGTTGAGTTAGGCATTGCACGGGTGCGTGAAGCAGTCATTTTATATGAGTGGTGGCCAATAACGGGTATACCCGGTACGAGCACGGTCGCAATCGGTACTACACTCCTATCACACGCCGCGCGCAGCGGCCGCATGACGCCATCTGATGGGTCGACGGCCACCCCGTGCCTTGACCGTCTTTCGACCGGATCGTTGTCAAGCATAGTATGCTCCGGGAACGTAGCATATTCGCGCATCGACTCTTTGGAGGCCATTTTTCCGTGCGTGTGTTGACTAAATAGTAGAAGTAGAACGGATTTGCGGTTTTGGTTTTGAGCAGGACAGGGCCATCAATAGTCTTTTTTTATTTTTTTTTGCTCCCATCATCGGATTCTGTCGTCTGCCCCTCTGGCCCCTATCCTCCACTTCTACTAGCTGGATGACCCAACCGGGGTCACATAGGAGGGGCGGGCTGGACCCCCTCCTGCGGTTCCTGCCTGAGGTATTTTATCGCGAGAAGGGTACAACAATCCCTTCCCTCGCGACTTACGAAGTCGATTATGGTTTACTAACAACGAGCTTTGCAACGCGTCGTTTCCATCCTAGACCAGGAATTATTAAGTGAGAAAAAAACTCACTCTGCCGGGACTCGAACCCATGACCTGGTCCTCAGCAGGCTACGAGGCTACCCGCTGGACCACCGGGGCGACCGGTTGATCTACTGCTGTAGATCTGCAAGAAAGATACTTCGCCAGCATAGACTTAACTACTATTATGTCGGAGGCCTGAGACGCAAGAGTTCAACCATTGTTGCAGTCTAAACGCAAGACGTTTTTTTTCGGTGCATCAGTTCGCGGTCGCCTTGAGACTTTTTTTTTCGCCGGCTGTTGCCCGCTGCAGCGGGCTAGTCTCTGGATCACAGCGCCCCTGTCGCAAGCTCGAAATTCCAAAGGCGAGTAGATTTCCACCACGCACGGTGAAAGCACGCAACCACTACTTCAGTCATTGAGCTAGACGTTGCGGTGCGGTAGATCGGCTTTAATTGTTTATAAATGGGGTTATAACTTTTTTTTCGGCCGTTCTTCGCCGACGTGGGCGTGCCACTCCCACGGTCACAGCGCCCCTGTCGCGAGCTCGAGACTCCAAGGGCGAGCCGAGCTATAGCACCGTGACGTACGACTAAATCTCCTGCATCCGGGCGCGTCTACGGTAGGGACTGTCACCTCCAAAGAATCACGAAGCTCATTGGACGAGATTTTGTAGAACTTCAACTCGAAAACCATGACCGACCACCACACACTGGTCCTGGTACGTTACCCTTTGATTTTTTCTTTGGGCGGGTGTGGGAAGCGTCCTCCTTTATTTTTGTTTTTAAGATATTTAGATCGGTTTCCGAGGGCTCTTTTCTCGAAAGGTCGGAGCGGTAGCTGTTCTCTTCTTTCTATCATTTTGTTTTCTTTTTCCGAATGGTTTGTCCCCTATTTTTGTTTTGTTTCCCCGCGGCGTCGTATGTGCCGGGTTTTGAGACCACGGGCTCCCCATTCTTTGTGGACTATAGAGCTAATGTGAGAAACAACAACAACAATAACAACACACTGTTGTTATACATAGCACCGACGGCGTATTTTACTGTAATAATTGTGCCGCGTGGTGTCAACCAGATATCGACAGACTGCTGTCGTCACCTTCTCAAGTGTAAGCAACGCTGACTGAAGCAATTACTTCGAAGTCCTCACGTGCATTGTGTATCCTCACGTACGTGCACACGGCAACGTGTAAATGGCTGAAATACACACACCCTCAAAGTGGCATGTACAGTTCTACTGCGGCTGTAGGAAGAAATCGAACAGGGTTAGTTACTTTGATTACTGCGGTACGCCAAAGCTGGCTTGTGCTTTGAGTTTTTGAAAATGCATGCATGCACATCTCACGGAAAATTGCAAGCTTGTTTGTCTTCTGTTTCTGATGCCTCTCGCATTATAGTGACCACGGACCGAGGCTTCGCTAGATTTTGGGATTGGCAACTGACACGAGTTTAATGTGAAGAAAACAACAACAACAACCGTTCATCCTTTCAGCGTAATACAGAGCTCAAGGCGAGNTGTTCCCGCTGGCCTCTCGTGAGTCCAATTTTTTTCGACATGAACGTTTAAACTTTTTCGAACCGTTTCTTCGCCCCCCACACCGGAGTATTGTACCGGGCACGAACCGAGAGTCTCGCGGCTCGCGGCGCGCCGGGTCGGGAGCTGCTGGCGTTGGAAAGTCGCTGGTAATCAGCGATTTGGTTCTCCCGGAGGTTCCAAATGGTTCCGGGTGGTTCCGATTTTTTTTTGGTTCTCGCAAACATCGTGACGTCAGCGCGTCAGCGTCAGCTGGTGTTGCTTCGCACAATAGAGCATCAGTGTGTGTTTCTGGCTAGCGTGTGGCTTATCCTTAGCAGTGTGTGACAATCATGGGTTGGTGCTTTTTCTTTTTTGTACTGCTGCTGTCGTACTGCTGTAAACATCAGTGATGAGTGTTTTGTTTTTTTGTTTGTTTTTCTCCCATCATTGGATTCTGTCGTCTGCCCCTCTAGCCCCTATCCTCCACTTCTACCAGCTAGACGACCCAACCGGGGTCACATAGGAGGGGGGGGTTGCACCCCCTCCTGCGGTTCCTGCCTGAGATATTTTTATCGCGAGAAGGTTACAGCAATCCCTTCCCTCGCGACTTATGAAGTCGATCAAGTTACTATTATAGCAACGAGCTTTGCAGCGCGTCGCTTCCAACGGAGACCAGGATTTCATGAGCAAGAAAAAACTCACTCTGTCGGGACTCGAACCCATGACCTGGGCTTTAGCAGGCTACGAGGCTACCCACTAGACCACCGGAGCGACCGGTGTGTGTACACTCATGGTTGCTGCACATAAAAAGCCTACGTGGCCCTCACAAAAACAAGTATACTTTTCGTATGTATAGACTATACGTTGACACTCTGACTGCTCGATCATGTTGTCTAATGCATCATTGCAAACGTGTGCTGTCCGACACATGCATACCACAAACGGAGAATGGAATGTCTGTGTTTGCACGCATCGTTGGAGACGACTGCTGTAAAAGTGTTCGATTATGGATCATACGTCTGCACACTTGTTGGTCCTGCTTGCAGTGTGTCCTAATGAAAAAAAATTGCCGAACACGTACAATACAACGAGTGTCACAGCACGTATCACAGTAGTAGTGTTTTACGCGCACTGCAAGAAATATGCAATGCAACGATCATCTATGTCTGCACACTCATGGGTTCTGCTGCTGTGTGTCTGCGTATTTGCAGCCGATCTGCGTAGCCTTCACGCCCGGCACCAAGCACGACGACCTCAACAAGGAAGGCACGGGAAAGATAAAAAAGAACATTTCGTGGTGAAAGGGTGGGCGACCAAACGGAGAGCCCAAGGGCCTGCACCTCCGGCGGCAAACACAACGGTGGCAGAAAAGGAACGGTCGACCTTGAAGTGTTCATAGCACCTGTGCGAAACGACCGAAATGACATCATAGGGTTTTTCATCATGACGTGTTCACAGGACCGCCACTTTCCCTCTTAGCAGGCAAAGAAATCACGACGGGTTAACAAGAGGGAGTGTACAAAGTAAATTCATAATTGAGTGCTTTCCACATTCAACAGCAAATACTAGTCACTAATGAAATCCTGGTCTCCCTTGGAAGCGATGCGCTGCAAAGCGCGTTGTTAGTAAACTTGATCCACTTCATAGGTCGCGAGGGAAGGGATTGCTGCACCCTTCTCGCGATAAATATATCTCAGGCAGGAACCGCAGGAGGGGGTCCAACCCCCCCTCCTGTGTGACCCCGGTTGGGTCGTCTAGCTAGTGGAAGTGGAGGATAGGGGCCAGAGGGGCAGACGACAAAAATCCAATGATGGGAGAAAAAAAAAAAACTAGTGTCACGACGGAATCACGACGGAATAATCCAATCGGCCCATCCTATCAAAGTGACATTATTCGTCTTTCAGCTTCAAGCTATCATCAACGACAATAAGTTGTTCAAGAATGCTAGCACTTCGGCCGACGACGAGGCCAAGACTCTCCGGGCTGCCGCCCCTGGTGACTTCGCGGACTTCTGAGGTCTGGGTGAGGTAATTGGTTTAGGGCTCTTAGAGGCGGAAACGCTCTTTGTCAACGGCCAGAAAACTGTTGCACGGGCGGTTTCACGAAGCTCCCGTGTCATGCGGCAAGCAGAATTACTCACAGAAGGACGCCGAGTTGCATTTTTCTGTCGTGTGCCTCGTTTCTCCAGTTCATACCATGGATGACATCCCTCATGTAGCCAACATTGTCTTCCCGCCTGTTGTTGAAGCCGCCACAGGCGTACTCCAACCTCCACCAACATCTCCACCAACTAGCACTATAACAACAACGCCGACAGCACTATCTCAAATAACACTATCAACGAAATAGGTGTTGGTGCATGCGTATTGTGTCTCTCACGTCATATTCTTCACCGAACTTTCAACAACCCCATCGCATTGCCACAAAATATCACAAACGTTACTGTACACGCTCATTTTTCGACGAACACACTTTCAACGAAGGTATTCATTCTGGCAAAACATACAACGACGAAATTTATGGCCGTCCCCCGACATAGTATCTTAAACTAAATGTCTCACCCACAGCCTACACCACCTCCATAGAGTGTCTGCCTTCGATTTCATGCATGACATCACGGTTCACGTTTTTCTACGCACCGAACGGAAATACATGTTACATTCACTACGACAGTAGTTCCCAATGCTACCAAACAATGCCATACCGACTTATACCATAACAGTGCCCTCTCTATTCGCATCCGTCCCCGCAGGCATGTCTTCGATACAAAACTGCAACATCAACGACCTCCTCAATGAACATTAAGGTGGCATCTCCCACGAATTACTCGACGTTTACGAACAGCACCTGGCGGACGAAGAGGCTCATTTTTCTGAACGTGTGGGAGTGGCCCGACACCCATCATGTGCCTCAACGACCCATCGTCAAGGACAGCACGCATTTTCGCACCTTCTTCGTCGATTCCGACCTTCTGTCCAGTTCTGTTACTGCCAAGTAAACATATCGCAGGCGGGGTATATAATGCACTTGGACATAACGTTCAACAGTCGTACAGCCGTACAAAACATTACCCCGTATCTTGCGCCTTAGATTACTACGTTTCCACGTCCCTGCCCTATGTGGGGGCGTGGTACGATCGCCCACCGGAGAGGGGTGGGGGGGGGGGGGGGGGGGTTTCAC
>CACKRE030003171.1:115912-131522 GCA_902602495.3 Ectocarpus sp. CCAP 1310/34
TGTCGTTCAGGTTGCTCGACGTGAGTAATAAGCTTTGCTTTGATGGCGCTATGTTTTATTGATCCACTTCAAGCAACGAACACCCACCCCCCCTCCACCGTCCGATCCATTTTGGATCTCACGCCGGAGAGTTTTGGGGGGTCTTAGCTCTAAGTCCTCCACCGCCCAATGAGAGACTTCAGTATTTTTTCTTTTTTTAATGCCGTACCAATAGGCATTAACCTTAGAGAAGCTTGGTGGGGGGGTATTATGTGTGTGCCCCACGAGGAAAGCGGGTTTTAATTGTATGTGTAGTAACCCCGGATGGTAGCACTACTGGGTTTGTTTCTGGACAAAGTTCAACGGTACATGGTGCGTAGCAAATTGACTGCGGGAGCAGTCGGGGGTTGCGGCCTGCCCACAACTAATTCTGCTGCACATCAGGCTTACCGCCAGATGGGGGGCGGGGGGGTTGAATGTTTGTCGTCTTGATTCTCTTTGCAACAATGAGATTTCCTAATAGTAGTCGCCCACCTTGCCCTTTTGTAGATGAGGGGCGTTCCGCAAGAGCAGGGGGGGACATGTTCTTCGCAAGTAAACGTCGCACAATGTGTCGACGTGACGTTCCATGGGCCGTGTCGCGAGTTCCAGCTTGAGCTCATTTGATATGTCGGGGGTAACATCCAACTACAACCACTATTGCCCATGGGTTCGTGTCGGGCAATTGATGGAACTGCATCACTTGACCATAAAATTCATTTCTAATAGCTTCCTTCCCTTCACCTACGGGTATCACGCAAGACCGCCCCCCCGATAGGGGGGCGGGCGGGCGAAGCACCCTTGTATGGATTTATGTACATGCAGGTCGTTGGGTGTACTGAAGGCGACACAAGTGAGAGAACGGAAGAGATGTCAAAGCTTCGCCAACTTCGTTTCCCATGAATCTTACCACGACATGGCCCGCTTCGGCACTTCAGTTTTTATTAGCAGAGGAGGTAAACGTGATAGCAACGCCGGGTGGCGGCTGACGAACGCCATGACAACGTGCACCGACTCTTTTCAAGTTGGTCGGACGGAAGTACAATATTATACGACGTGGTCCGGTGCGTCTCGCGGGCGTGTTCTACAACAATGCAATTTTATTCAGGGAAGAGAGAGGATTAAGTTATTTGTGCACCATAACTCGTAGGACCGTCGCGCAAGCGCGTGGGAGTTGCCTCTTGGTAAACTGCTGTGTGTGTTATGTACAATTCGTGAGCAACCAGCGATCAAAACATTCATGTCTGCCACTGCTGCGCTCCAATGGGCGGTTGCACATATTTCACTCGTAATATTTGAACACCCTTGAAAACTACGTACAACAGCAGTGCACAGCAGTACCACCAAAGAGAATCGGCGATAGGAATACATGCGCACTTTGGTCTATGTGTTACCGTAGCTAGGCATACCCAGCAGTACATACGTCGTCCACCTACGGCTGTGTAGACTACTGTAGACTTCTGCTGTAAGGTACTCGGTGGCGGTATGCTGCTATCGTACATCCGAGTGCTTGCATATTCCTATTTTGTCCTCGGGGAGAAAAATACCTCAGGGTGATGTTTATGTTTCGTTCAAGGCACCCCCCAAGAGGAATCCTATTCCTGAGAGCATGCTTTTGCTAATTCTCCTTGGCTCTCACCGTATCTGGACAGCACAGCAGGCGAGCGGGGGAGAAACTGCAAGCACCTGTGTAGACACAGCGCACACACGTAAAATACCACCCACCCACATGATCATGATGCTGAGAGTGGGGCTGGAAAACAGGTATATTCACGGAGCCCCCATAAGCGTGCCTGCTTGGTACATTTTGTTTTTGTACAGCTCAAGGGGAACAACACAAGAGCGCCTCATAGCGTGGAGGCTCTCCGACAGCAGCTCTATGGACAAGCCACCGATGGTGACGACAAACTATGCCCGCTACGTGCTGGTCGTGCTTCTTGGCGTGTATGGTGAGTTCGGTGTTTCACCTTCGTCCCGCCGGCCTTCGCCGGCGTATTGCATGCCCTGCTTCTGCTGTAGATTCATCACGCGAAAAGTAGCTAAATATGTAGACGGATACGAGTGTTTTGTCGAGCGCCCTCCACCCCGACCCCGTTCGTGTCTACGTTACCCCACCTTTGGTCCCATCATGTCTTCTCGCGTGGGAGTTTCGACACTGGCGGAAGGGGTGGTGTCGTACACGATTACTATCGCAAAATTTCTCAAGAGGTTGTTCGAATTTGTCCGCGTGTGGTCTCGGGCCATCGTGCCGTCATCCTGATTACGGTGCTCTGCAGTCAGCAACCAGTGGGCGCGCTACCTCCTGACCTACCTCTACGCCGTGTCGGACGACGATTACGACGACGATGATGCGGTAGGAGGCCCTTCAAACGATCTTGTGACAAGGCTTAAGCGTGTTTGCACTTCATTTTTCAAGCGGCTGCACTGCTGTTGTGTAGGTGTCACGGCACGCCCAGTGTCTCCACATCCGGATCTGTGGTTTGCGGAGAGTATGTTGCAACACCCGGTACAACATCCGGTCGGGGGGTCGTACATCCATATCCATATTCGTAACAAACTAGACGATGCAACAATATGCAGATTGGTAGTGGTTTCGCTTTACGTAATATAGTAGACAGACGGCGGATGTAGTGCCCGGTGGACGTGCTCTCTGCACGATCTTCACATGCGGCCAGCGCATCCATCGCCGTAGGTCCAATAGGTGCAACAGCGATAGTGTCACCCCCTGTGCACCAGAAGTCGGCATGTCTTTTCAAAAGAAAAAGATGAAATGCACGGAGCCTTCTACTCTGGGTAGCTATGACTTCCTACCGGAGGCTGGCGATTTCCCTCTGGTGCGATGTGGCGAGGAATTTCCAGCGTGACCGAGCGAACCAAGGCGAGCTGCAAGCGTGGTACCAAGGGTTGGCGAGCCTGTTTGGACTCATCTTCCCATCCTCCTAATATTCATCCAACCATTCGCAGCTGTGTTCGTAACCGGAATGGTCATGAACCCTGGGGAAGACATGATCATTGTGAAGCCTAAATGTACGTGTGTCTGTGCTTCCTGAATCTCGATATCCTGATCTCCACATGGCCCCCCTTTCTCTTCGCCGAATGCTCAGCTTGTTGAAGTTGGGTTTGACGCACACTCATGTTTGGATGTATATGTACCATTGATGCAAACACAGCTTTAGGAAAATGAAATCCCTCCCTCACCCATCTTGTTTGCACATGTCCTGTTTGTCTTGCATGCGCCACATCATCGCACGTCCACGAGGACACATGGACGCGGTATGGAATCCCACGGTAAAAACGTACACAGCTGGGTCTATCAACGACCCATGGCGAACGATGTGTGCAACTGATGAGCTTTTCTCGGCGAAGCGTGTGTGCAGTGTACAGACCTAATGGGAGACGATGTAGTACAGACACTTACGAACGATCGGCTAAAGAAATTGCGGTATAATTCGTGCCGCATCTGCAGCTGTTCGGTGGCACATTTGGTATGTGGTAGTAGGTGCAAAGGAGCACACAAACCAACCAGCAAGGCTTCAACACATCCCGTTCGACTGTGGTCTTCGCTCGAATGGATAGTCGTTCTGTGTTTGTGTTTATGTCTCCTAATGAGGCTGCATGTAATGGGCCCGTGTTTCATCTAGAGGTGAAGCAAGCGTATTTACTTTTTTTTTATCACTAACTTGCTCCACGTGATTCGGATGGAACAAATCCCATCATCATCGTGGCTCGGCTATTTCCGATGCAGATGCAACCCATGGTTGTATGTATGTGCACATACAAACACTGTGTTGCTCGGCCTCATACGGCCTGGTACCTCCGTCACGCTTTCAGCAGCAGCAGCAGCACCGTTCACGGCATTTCAAGAAAACACCACGCCACTGCTGTTCGGTGAAATCGATTTTTTATGCCTTCGTCGAGAGAGGGCCGAGGGAATGGTGCTGTGCTCCCCGCGCTAATTTGAATTTGAGAGATGCCGCCGAACTCGAACGCCGGAGGACAAACGAGGAATTGCCTCTCACACACACGGAAAACACGTATCACCGACCTCGGGGGTCCGCAGATATCACCCACCCCACCCCCCGTTTGCGCGCCCACAGCACCGCAACCTCAGCTGTGCCCTACCAAGCATACACAGAAACAACACGTACATTTTTACGAATGCGGAGTTGTGGTGTCAATCAACCGTTGCAAGATGCCTTGCTTTTTGTCGGCCCCTGTATCCTGAAGTATGCGGGGCATCCGTAGATCCACCTGTTTACCCTCTGCAAACTGAAGATACCACACTCCGTAGATTTTTTCCATCGGGTACTAGTATTCCTTTGCAGCCGATATTCTTCTGACGTAATATGGGGCGCGTGAGTCTACTTCATGAGATATAAGGTTGGTTATTGGCAGGTATTGACATTTCCTTGTGTTCCAGCTTTCTTTTCAAACGTGATGAATCCGCTGGCTCGTCCTCGTCAAACTTGGGGTCTGGAGGGTTTGCCGTGTGTCTGCCTGCCTCTTTCTCAGTTCCTCTCTTGTGTCTACTTCTCCGTCTCTCTGACACTCCCTCCCCCCACCTTTGGTCTCCCTCTTGCACAACCCCGTCCCGTTCCTTGCCCCCTCTCCTCTACCAGAAAGATTTTTTCAGCATCACGGATGCGACCGGGATCTCCACGAGCGAGTACGGTCTTCTTGTGGGGTACGGCTTCTCCTTCTGCTACGTAAGAAACGCACACCCCTTCTACGTTTGCAGATCGCGAGCTTAATATCTTAAGACACGCACGCATAACGTGACGTTGCAGATGGCCAGCGTAACATGTTCTCCTCCTTGTGCGCAACGACGGACATAAAAAAAAACGTTGCAGATAGCCAGCCAGCGACTTTGCGTAAGATCTTGGCTCTCGAGGCGTTAGAATGTTAGAGGTTTATCACACTTGAGGTGTTAGAATGCAAGCGGTTTTATCGCACTTGAGGTGTTAGCATGCTAGAGGTTCATCACACTTGAGGTGTTAGAATGCAAGAGGTAACTCACTTACGGTGTCAGAATGCAAGAGGTTTTATCACACTTGAGGTGTCAGAATCCAAGAGGTTTATCACACTTGAGGTTTCAGAATGGAAGAGGTTCATCACACTTGAGGTGTTAGAATGCAAGAGGTTACCACAATTGTGTTGTTTGAAAGTAAGAGTGTCATCACAGCGCACCGCTCGTTGTGATGCCGGGTCAAGGATCCCGACAGATATCAGTAGCCTTCTTGAGAATAGTATGGTTTTGTTTCTTGTTTGGGTTGGGGTTGCGAAACCTTTCGCTCTATTCCACATGGCACGTAGTATGCTCGCCAAGACGGTCCCAGAAAAACCCGCATCAAACTCTTCTACGTGCATCGCAGCTGTTGGAACCCACAGTAGCACTGCAGGGAACGGCTGTTATGCCCTCAACACACCCAACTAGAACCAGGAGCGTTTAGGTCAATTCGAGGGCTTGTCTTTGTGGCATACGTGGATACCTCGTTGGGTTTATTGTCGGAACGCTAGAGACTAGAGACACGCTAAATGACCAGGCGGAAAGGGACAGGCACCATGCTCCCAGAGGAGTTCGTATCTGAGCGTCAAATTCTGTGAATCTCTCGTCGGCATAAAAGGTTGCGCAACATTTGCACCCAAAGGAAGAATCTGGCACCATGTTTGCGGGGAAAGTTGTATCACCGCAAATATTCTCTAGTGCTGCATCAAGGATTGCTGTTCCGAAGACGTGCATTCTCGCTGGGTGACAGGTTATCTGCGGGCTGTTCATGGGCCGCGCGGCCGACCTGTACAACCGCAAGCTCATCATCTTCTACGGCTTGGTGATCTGGAACGTGGCTACTGTCTGCCTCGGCATGTCCGAGAACTTCGTCCAGCTCCTCCTGTCGCGGATCCTTCTCGGCATCGGGGAGTCGTTTTCGATGCCCGCGTCGTACTCGCTGATCGCGGACTACTTCCCTGCGGAGTCGTTGGCCCAGGTTTGTTGTTGTTGTTGTTGCTGTTGTCGTCGTCTTCACATTCAAAATCTTGCCGGTCTCTACCCAGCACCTTCTAATATCTGTACTGGTCCCACTGGCGCGGACGCATTCCGTGGTCACGTGCCAGAAGAGGGGCAATACTGTACACGGTTCGGATGAGGTACTGTACATGGATGCACGACGGAAACAGCAGAACTATACACCATTGGCGTATCACCCGACGATCTCCCTCGTGAAAATGCGCCTGAACTGCCAATGTTGCATTTTGCTGCTGTTTCCGCCACGCACTATGTTCTACTGTCTACTTTGTCAGCACGAAAAAATGAACAAGTAAAAGTGCCTGTTTTTTTGCTCTCTGGTTTGGTTTGTCCTCCGGTGCATGACAACAACAGTCGGCCGTGTCCCATCCAATTTTGTTCTCTCTTTCGTCCTCCTTGATGTACGCGACAACCTCTCTGCTGTTGTCCAGGCCAACGGAGTTTTCGCCTTCGGCGTTTACGTGGGCGGAGGCCTGAGCTCCCTGAGCATCGCCATGGCCCAGGGGATCGGTTGGAGGGCCAGCGCGTTCACCGTGGCCGGCTACGGCCTGCTGCTGTCGCTGCTGGTGCGCTTCACGGTTAGGGAGCCCGTGCGCACGCCCGCCGTGACCGCTCCCGCTCCCGCGAACCTTACCTCGGAGGCGGAGGAGGGGGGAGGATACGCCCCCACCAACGGGTCTTCAGAGGACGCGGAGAAGGACTATACCGCCCGAGAGAGGTGGGTAATGTCTGCCTGCTATTACACGCGGGCGCGTCTTCTTGCCCTACATCCGTAGAACGACGCTTTGCTATGCGAGAGACAGCAGCAGCTCCCACCAACCCACCAATGAGCGTTTTGGCTACAGCGGTCGCGGTCCCGCAGGTGGCGGTCTGGATATAGCGATCACCCTGCTGACGATGCGGGTGAAGTTTGCCGCCATACAGCAGTAGGCGGGATGTTTAAGTTTGTTCTACACCCATTGGGTATGGCGGCTGCCTCAATATGGCAGTCGTCTATCAGCTGCTTCACCTCCACCACTGTAGTAGGGTTTAGACAGCAAAAGGAGTTGCGGCGGTCGGAGGGCGGGATCGAGGCATAGGGGAAAGATAGCGTGTCGTGTCCGTCTGTGTTTCTGTCAGCATTGCACGCATCGTCTAAGTTGTGGCTCAGCTTTCGTTCCTGTTGGTCGGTGGTGCGTTTAGGGCTGCATCCCTGCAATCGCGTGGCTGCTCCCTGAAAAGGTGCGCTTGGTTAACCAGTGCCGAAGGTTTCATGTAAGCCATGATGACCCAACACCCAAGTAGTTGAGCCATACCTCCATTTGTGTTTGGAAAGCACCTGTAGGGGGGGGAGGGTAGTCCCCTTTGGAATGACCTGGGGGTGGGGGGGGGGGGGGNATTTTCTGGTGCTTTCACTTCCAGAGACAGTTGTAAGCAACTGTGTAACTGCCTTGAGGGTGCTTGACCATTTTAACACAACGTGATGCGATCATCCCCCTTGCGCGGAGCGGGTTCTCCACCCCGCACAACATGATCTACTCGACCACCATTATGGTTACCGCCAAAAAAAAAAAAAACGGAGGTAAAAAAAAAAAACCGGTAAGCTGGTTGCCGAGTTCACGAAGTGAATTGGCTTGTTTTACAACTTGGGGGAGGGGGGCGGGAGACAGTAAACGCGAAAGGAAGGAAGGGCCACGCCGTCGAAAGAACAAAGGGACAGTTAGGTCGGATAAATGGGCTGTTCTGCGTGCAGCTTTCAGCAGGGCAGAAGCATCAGTTTTCCGATGCCCCCCCTTTCTGTCACTGTCCTAACACGAAGGCATACAGAACGTAATTACCCCCTCACCCCTTTTTTTACGGTCGTCTAACAAGTATGGCATGCACCCCCCCCCCCCCCCCCCCCCCCCCCCCCCCCCCCCCCCCCCCCCCCCCCCCCCCCCCCCCCCCCCCCCCCNAGGTGATTTTCGGGGACCCGCTGATCGTGCTGCTTATCTTCGGAGGCATGGTCCGGTTCATGGCCGGGTACGCTATCGGTTATTACCTCCCGGACTTCTTCAGCCAAATATACCCGGACGACAACACCATCTGTGAGTAAGGAGTTCCACTTGTAAAGCCAGACGGTGAGTAATTGGTGCAATACACCATGCAGTTTGTGAGTAATATTCAGAAGCGCGATACAGTACTGTTTGCAGACGCACTCGGACAAAAACATTATCTGCAAAGTGTGCACTACCATCTGTGAGGAATCAGTGCAATTTTTCCAAGTCTCTCGCGTGTGTTTTGTTATCTCGCCGCCATCAGGGGGAAAGCTCTCTCACATGTTATCCGTGAGACGAGATAGCATTTGTTATCCGTGAGACGAGATTGCAGGAGGTGGTGGAGGCCTTGAGGCATCACCGCTAGCCCTATCTCACTGAACGACTACTGCGCGTGGTTGTTTTTTTGCGTGGATGTGGTCATTGTGGGGCGCGGACGTTCCCGCGCCCTACAGTCCCACCAATACCACCCAGTTATTTTCTGACATACATTTTTTCCCTGCGATGGTCGCTAAAACTATCCATACCACCGGTGGTCCTGTGAACCTGCTCTCCCCGTGTGCTTCTCGGCGATCTCAGACAGCTACCTGAACGCGTCGGTCGTGTCGGTGGGTGGAGCGCTGTCGTCGTACGCCGGGGGGTACGCGGCTGATAGGTGAGAGGGAGCCCTGCCCCGCATTTTGGTCAAGTGTGTGGGGCAACAGCGTGAGAGGAGCGGATGATGATCAAGGTGGTAGTTGGATTTTTGCAGCCGTAGTTGGGATCTACACAGCGCTGGCTGGGGCTCGCGCCCATGGGATAGTGTGGGACGGTTGGCGTGTCTTGGGGGGCCGAGCGGCACTTGGGGGGAGCGGCAGTAGCTTTCAACGGACCCTTTCCCACGCAAGGAATAACAACCTCTTTCTTGCGGACACGCTTACTAACTAACGACAACACGCCTCGAAAATGCCGAGTCTGAGCGACTGGGCTCATCGCGTATGAATAGAGCGAAGGAGTTGGTCGTGTTTCTGTACGAACCATGCAATCGTTGTTGTCGTCTTGACCCGAAGAACCGTTCATCTAGCACTTGACGGGGTCGATTCCCGTGGTCACAGGCAAGCTTACCCTACAATCCCTACAGTAGGTCTACTCCAATATGTTCGACCGTAAGGGTTCGAAAGGGATTTATACACAATCCACCATGAACATGTAGCATGACCACATTTTTGCCACACCACCGCTCCTGAAACACCGCCGCAGGTGGGAAAAGACTGGCCAGCACAAGGCGAGAATGCTCATCCCTGCCATCGGATCGCTGCTGGCAGCCCCGACGTTTTTCCTGGTGATAGTCACCCCCAACTTCTACGCCTCCATGTTCTTCCTATTTTTGGAGTGTAAGTTTTTTTGTTCTGCAGACTTGATAGTTTTGGGAGCGAAAAGCTTGAGTTCTCCAACATAGTACTTCATCGTTTGGCACCATTTTTTTTTTCTTTCTTGTGGTCCAAGTTGTGGTTGTGTTGTACTATAGACAGAATGAAAGAGAGACAGATAGAAAGAGACACGTGTGGATGAGTCCAATAGTGGTGCGGTGTGACCTCCTTCACTCCTAGGCTTTACTCCCAGGGTGATAATCTCATACTTCCTCTGTCACATAAGTAAAGTCCGTTCTGGGGGAATTTACATACCTCACCAGCCAAGGTGTGCCTGAAGCTCTAGTTAGGTTTGTTGGAAAGCGCTTGTTACGCACATAACTTTAAAAAAAAAAATCCGACTCACAATTACTGAGAATTAGTGTGTCAAATACGGGACTATTTTGCGAATATTTTGGGAATATTTTGAAAACATTTTGAGAATATTTTGAAGAATATTTGCAGCTTTGTGCTGTGTGAGCACCCACTACCACCACAACGACGTAGCTATCATGGGGGACGACGCCCAGACACCCCCACGTCGTAAGCGGGGTGCGGAAGTATCGTTGGGTCGTCGGTACGCCATGGCGGTGGAGATAGCGTTGGCGATTCCGCCGGGCAAAGAAAGGGTACCCAAGGGCTTTCTAGGCCCCCTCGCCGAGCGGTACGGCGTTGGTAGTGATTACCCCAGAAAACATTGGGCGGACGCGTCGTTGAAAACAAGGGGGGGGTAGGGTTAGGACCCTACGCCTGTCGGCTTTGCCCCGCAAGTAACTTGATTTTAGTGTGGCGTCCCCAAGTGTCTTGATTTTAGTGTGGGACTCGAAAATGTCTTGATTTTAGTGTGGGACTCGAAAATGTCTTGATTTTAGTGTGGGTTCACTACTATGTTGGTTTTTGTATGGGAGGACGCGAAATGGACCGTTCAGTAGAGGTAACCTTGGGTTTAGGGTTCGGGATAATTCTTGTCTTTTTTTGGTATGTTTCGTTTCGTGCCCCCACCCCCACCCTTCATCGAAAGGGGCAAAATACGGCCTTTTTTGGCCTGACTACTTTTTTGTAAGCCGCTAGTGCATGCAGGGTAGTGCGCAAGAAAAAAAAAGAAATATGGGTTTCAACCCGAAAAACGCTCAAGATTTCAAAAAAAGTATCGCCTAAGACATCGGACACGGCTAAATGGCCGTGTAATCATAACGGACTTTACTTATGTGACAGAGGAAGTATGTCGATTTGACTGACCCTACATCCTCCTAAACCGGCTTCACCTTTTCCGCGTTGTCTCATCGGTGGATTTGACTGACATTCTCCTATACCGGCTCGGCATTTTCCGCGTGGTCTCAGCCCCTACCGTATACATCACCATCGAGTTGGCTCCACATTTTACCGCTTGGTCTCATGTCCGATACACCCGTCGATTCGACTGACCCCACATCCTCCTAAACCGGATCTTTGGCCTGGTCTCATCCCCGATGTAACAGTCGATTTGACCGGCCCCACCTTCTCCTAAACCGGCTTCGCATGCGTTTTTTTGTTCTCCGGACTGTTCCGTGACTATTGTTGCGCCTCTTCACGTGCAGACCTGGTGGCGGAATGCTGGTTCGGCCCGGCGATCTCTGTCCTCCAGAAGGCCCTCCCTCCCCGCGTGCGGTACGTCTCCCTCAACACGCAACCTATCCGCACAGCACTATGCCCATGATCGAACACCTCTATTTTTTTTTTGTCCACTGCTTTGCAAGGGACGTTGACGTTACACACCAGTTCCGTTGACTTGGACATACTACATGCATCGGCGTTTCTCCGAGAAAGAGATGCGTGTATATGAGTCCAACAGTGGTGCGGTGCGACCTCGTTCGCTCCCAGGGTTCACTCCCTGAGTGATGGTCTCACCTGTCGATTTAACTGACTCTTGGTTGGTACCTGTCGTGATGGTTCCTGGCTTTTGTTTCGCAACGAGTGTCGCAGTCACCCTGTAGTTTTGAACCAATCACGTATTTGAGGCGGACCGGCCGCACAAATCCAAGCTGGGCCAAGGGAGGCGCATTTTTGCGTTGGGTGATGCTGTTGACCTTGTTTGGTTACTGTACAAAATTAGAGGCGGGGGGTGTTTGTCCGTTCATCCTCTTGCCCTCCCTGTCTCAACTAACCTAGAGAACTCTCTCTTCCTTTCTCCGTCTCTTTTTGCTTCTCTCTGTCTCCTCCTCTCCCTCTCCCTCTCTCTCATCTCCTGCCTGGTCTGCAGAGGTGTGGGCATCGGCTACTACAGTTTCTTCACCACGATCGCCGGGAGCTTCATGTCGTACATTGTTGGCGTTATCCTTGACGAGTACACGTCCGACGCTGCTCTCAAGGTGAGCTTACGATACCCGAGAGAAATAGACCCTTTTTTCGGTTCCAGTGTCACAGATTTCGGTTGCAGTGCCACACATTTATCTGGCGTTTGCACTTGGTCAGGACCGTGTCGGTGTACCCATCGCCCGTGAAGACTTGTGCTTGTCTGCAAGGATCTTTTCCCAAGTTGTTTTTGGCCTCCCAGTGCCGCCGCGCCGCATGCCCATGTCTGTCGTGGGGGACAACGCTAGATCGCCTCTTTTCTATCCCCGCCTTGCTCGTTGGTGCTGGAGTAAGAAAAAAAGCACTGCTCTCTCCGCCGCCGGTGCCCCTTCCGTCATACCTCTTGATCACAGATCACATTACTTATTTCTGTATGCGGGATGTACCTGGTCAGCGGAGCCGTCTTCCTGGTGGCGTCTCGATATATGCCTGCCCTCGACTCCTCAAGCTTGAAAGGAAGCGAGGTGCGTATGGGTGACGTCGCTTTCAAGCTATTTATATTGACGCAAGGCCAACAGGCTTAAGGTGTAGCAACCGATCACACGGTGGGCTGGTGTCTTCTTTCGGCGCTGGATCAGGTTGTTCTGCTAACCCATGTGTTCACCTTCTCCACGTATATTTGAGCGTCACCTTCGTGCTTCCTCTGTTGAATAACGTTCGCTCCCGCCTGCCTGCAGTTTTGGCGTTGGGTCCAGTCTGCTTTCCCGCCACTCCGCCCTTTCTAATGTCGTAGTTAGTATGCTACAGCGTCGCCGTACGCTTCCTCTGTCGACTGTTGGTGCCCCCCCCCGCCTGCAGCCTTGGCACGGGGTCCATTTTCCTTTCCCTCCTCAACCTCTGTTGTTGTCAGCAGTATGTTACAGCGTCGCATTTTACTTCCTCAATTGGTGGTCTCTCCCTTTCGCAGTCTTGGTGCTGGATCCGTTGTGCTTACCCGTCTCCCCTTTGTTGTAACTTGACTTGTGTTACAGCATCGCCCTCATGCTTCCTCTGTCGACGAGTAATCCCTCCCGCCTTGCAGTCTTGGCCCTGGATCCGTTCTTCTTACGCGAATCCCCACCCTTTCTCTATCGATGGTGTTGTTGTTGCCGTTGTCGCAGCGGCCCTATTGGCAGACCCCCCCGCGGGTCCCTGCTGACTTTCGCTACGCTTACCCGACCTCCCCACCCTTTTTCTGTTGTCATTGTTGTGTGGCAGAGGCAACCGCTCCTGGACAGGCGGCAAGACGAGTTCGAGACAGACAGCGAGGTTAAGACGGCCAACCGCCGGGCCAACGTGGCCGCTCGCAGGAACAGCAGCAATCGGGAGACGTTCTAGGTTGCTGCTGCCGTGTGGGAGATACACGCAGCCCACACATTTTATCTTATTTTTTGTCGCAACGGGAGCGGTGCGACTCTAAAGTGAGTCTCTTTTCTTTTTTGCTATTTCGTGGTGTCGTTGCCACCCCCGTGTTGACAGGCGTAAATGTCGCTTTTGCTGCGTCATCGTGTAGTTGCGCCCCGTGGGTATGGTTGCTCGCGGAGAGATTGTGCCTCAGTTCTTCGTCCCGATCTGTGTGTTAACTCGGGCGGGGGTGCTTTTGTCTGCCCTGAGGGGCACTGTCTGTGTCTGTGGTGATGACTTGACTTGTATGGTGTGCGACACGGGTTGGTCGAGGCTGAGTCCCTCTTCTCGCCACGTAAACAGACGGAGCTGGACCAGAAGCCCGATGTTTTTGCAGTCGTTCGTTATCCTGTGTTCCCCAGAGGTCTCTTCCGTGGCTAATTTGCTTTGGCTTTTCTCTTTCGTCTGCGACATGCAGGTTACCCCCACAATACCGAAAGTGACAGGTGTGGTTTCGGAACCGAACCTCTTGGCTTGCTTTTTCTACTTTTTATTTTGAGGTCTTCCAACCCTTCTCGATCAACCGAACCAATGGTTTGAGACCAATCAATCGCCTTGGATCGATGTTTTTGGGACCGATACTGGGTTGCGTGGGGGCGGGAAGAGCTTTACTTATTCACCGGTCCCGATCACATGCGTACATGCATGCAGATGTGGTGTTATCCGCATGAAAAAAGATTAATGTTATTCCGTTGCAATTATACGCCAGCACGTGGGAGAGGTGGGTAGGAGGCGGTGGTTCCACAGAGGTTTCTCGGAATGTTCCTTGCTCGGTCACTGTTTTGCAGGGATGTACATTACCGGTCGCGCCGGTGGTCTCTAGTGGTATCCTCGTAATCCGCTAGTCGTAGAGGTCGTGAGTTCGAATCCCCATGGGGTGAAAAATTTACGAAATGTGCGGGTGAAAGCGAAATATAGCTGACAACAAGCTCTCGTGAGTACCAAACTTCGACGGTAGCACCGTTGACGAGGGAAAGGGACGGCTGGACCCTTCTCCCGATAAAAATAAAATTCAGCATGCACCGCAGGAGGAAGGTGGGGCATGAAAAGAAATAACAAGAAGAAAAAAGTCCTGGTGTTTACCCCCTCCTGTGTGACCCTGGATGGTTGTAGTTGTACGAAAAAATACACTGCATACATACGCTGAAAAGTGTAGTACACGTCTCACCACGAAAAATGGGGGGACTCGCCATAGTAAATAAATAGGACGAAAACACACACAACACACACATCACCCGGGTCAAACCTCTCTACCGACCGGTAATTTATCGCAAACCAGCAATCGGTATTACCGACCGGTTATACCGCGAAAAGCGGGGATGAAAAACGGCTGTCCCCGGGTTTTCAAGACGTCTACAAGAGCAAAAAGTGCTTGGCGACCTTCAACACTTTCCTTCAAAGTCACTATCAAGGGGGTGCTCGAAAGCGAGCCCGAAGAATTCATGGTCGACTTTCAGTGCCTGTGTTTCGGTGGTCTACTGTAGATACGCTTTGCTCTGACCTCGGGAGGGACTCAGTGTTGTGAATGTGGAAAGCTGCAGCAGCTGTTTTGTCGTTTTTCCCTTCGCAGGGCAGGGGCTGAGGGGGGGCGCGCTAATGGGGGGGCCGGGGGAGGGCACGAGGCTGTCAAGACTTATCGTAAATTTTTACTTCACCGACCCCGCCAACCCTTTACCGGGAAGTTACCGGTATATTACTGGAAACGCACATCCCTGCTGTTTCGTGCGTCGTGGCGGCGGCATGACATGTAGGACTACGCTGTTGGGGCGGGCGAAGCGATAGTTTCCACAGTTATCGGCGGTGGCCGCGGGAAGTTAAGGGAGGCAACGACGATAATAATGCACAAGGTGTCGTGATTGAAGTGCATAGACTAATCTAGTCTACCATTGTTGACATGCGGTTTATGTATAGTCTAGACGGGTGGAGTAATTTATGGTTTGGCACTAGCTGTAAGCCGGTAGCACACCCTTCCGCAGAGGGGCGAAGGGGGACACCCTCATGATCTCCAGCTATCTTGGGGATGAGAGAAGCATGCGAGCCATGGGAGTATCGAAACACAACCACACACACACATCCAGGCTAAGAACACATAGGTGGCACCATCTATCTCACAGCCTACATCTAGCAGACAGTGCCTTCGACCCTTCGACGGCGGTGGTGTCTCCTTCTCTCACGGAATCACAAATCTTCTGTTTGGACAACCGGCGTACAACCTGGATTTACTTCCTGCAACAACTACACAGCAGTAGAAGTGTAGTAGTAGTGGATATACACATATCTGCGGATACTGGATAGACTACACATGGCGGCGGCTGCGGATACTGGATTCCTGGACGTGTTCACCTGAAGGAAAAAGCCAAGAGAACCTGCGATCAGGACTTGGCTCCCTCGTGACTTCCTAGTGGCTTCCTAGGTTCGGGCGAGGGCATGTGTGGAGCTATGGCAGTGTATGT
>CACKRE030003180.1:0-10093 GCA_902602495.3 Ectocarpus sp. CCAP 1310/34
CAACCACTTGGCCGATTTGACCCAAAATGGTATGGGCTGATAGCTGCGGGCCGTGGCTACACAGCGCATTTTGTTGTACGCCGATTGGATCCCTGTGGGCCAAGAAATGGTAGGTGTCGTATATAAGGAAGTTCGACACCGGTGTCGTATATAACACTACCGTTTCCGTATTATTATTTTGTTTGCCTTCCGACAATTGCAGATGTACCTCAGAAAACTTTCACTTAATGTCTCATACTCCACATGAATGTTTAACCAATACGAAGTACAACAACATATGTGGGACTTATTTCTACTGTCACTTACATCGTAAAAATATCTCCTCTTCAATATGAAATAAAGCCAATGACGATCCTCATGGTATCCTACATCCGTTGGTAAGCTTGCTCAAATACTACTGCGTTGATGTCCTCTTGAAAAAGCTGAAATCCAACAAATGCTTTGATCCATGCTACATCTCCGTGTTGGAAAAGCCCTTTCTCTCCGTTCATCATAACATCTTACCCTATTATTTAGGAAAAAATCGAAGTCCGAAAGAGTCTATAACTTTTTTTTAACTTTTTTCATGTGCGTATGTATGCATGTGTACGACACAACGAATCCATTTCTATCTACAGGTAACTAGATAATGAGTTTAATCTAGTCCAGGGTAGATTCAGAAAGGGACTCAGAAAACGACTTTTTTTTTGGGGGGGGAGGGATCGTCTCCCGTGGTGAGATTTGGATTTGGGTCTCCATCTGCTGTGCTGCTGTAGTTTATCTACATTCATTCCATGCAGATAGAGAAAGAAACGTGTTCCCTCTTTGGCCACGTCAATACCAGTACTGATATCAGAAGGCACTGAGCGGAGACCGGAACGGTTTGTATTTGTTGAAAATGAACAGGCATCCAGCCAAGGGCGCACAAAAAATATTTCCCCGCACACGTGTGCGGTACCCTTGCGAGGGCTCAACTTGAAAATATAGTGACGTCTTGTGCTCTTCCCCTTGTTACGTGTAGAGCGATTCATCAAATCTCTGTTGGAGGAAATTCCTCCATTGTGCAACCAAAAAGAGGGGGCAAATTGACAAATTATTAATCCTGACCCAGACGTATAGGGTACCTCATTGGGAAAATAGGCCTTCTTTACTTTATCATCCAATGTACGAAGTAAATAACAGTGATCATGTCTAACCTGTTCAACCTACCACGCGCAGATGAAACACTACTGCTGTGTGGCACAAAGCGGGCCTCACAAATGTTGACACCAATCGTGTCGTTGAAAACATCACACGAATATCATGCAGACCATCCACACCATCATGCTCGAACATATTCTCAGTCAAAAAACAGGAAGCACCGAGTACAGTAGCAATTGAGCGATGCATGAGACTCCCACCGTCAAAGCTCCACCTCCAAATCATCCCTGCGATCCGCACCACGCACTTCAGCTCGATGACGTTCATTCCAGATACATACGAGGAGGTTCTTGTTTGACAATCGGGTTGAATTCTTGCTTTGGGTCATACCACGTACCATTCCGACCCATGCGTTCCTCGCTTCACTCCAGTGCCGTCGCCGTCCCGGAATTTCACTATTGAGTTGCCTGGGAGACGACGATGAGGAGGGTGAGCAAGGCACGGGTTGTTGCCCAACTCGTGCTCGCGACTGCTGGCGCGTTGGCCGCACAACGAGGATATCCCCGAGATACCCCTCCCTCGCTTAGATTGGAGATCGACCGTGAACTTTCAGCATCTGCGAATCAAGCAGAGGTCATTCAGGGTAGACAAGACACCGACCAGGTACGGCATCCGATGTCGCCCAGCCCGCCTTACAGTAGGTTGGACATCAGCGGTGACTTGTCAGCAGCTTTCAACGGCAAAGGAAGGCAGAGTAGAGAGCGATGGAATACTACTATTTTATCTTTAGCCGTGTATTGGGCGACTGTGAACATTCGCTGTAAACGCACCCCTACAGCAGGCATCGCCCTGTTCTGAAGCGGCAAGGGATTCCACCCGCCCTTAACACCCACCGCTTAGTGAGTGAACGAGCATCCAGCATCGGACATGGACACAGTAAACGGACAACGAAAGCATTCAAACTGTTATTCGCGCTTTTCTGGGCCGCTCGTTTCCAAGGCGCACGATTACAGTTCCAATGAAAGAGCCGCGCACACAGCCTCTGGTGAAGGACTATACAAGGCGACGGCGGGAATACCGGCGTCCTTCACGATCCAGCTGGTCGAAGACAATCTTGACGGGAGCGGCGGGAGCTCCCGGCCTGGTTGGGAACCGAACAGCAGCAACAGATTCATTTACGTGTGGATTTCCAATGAGGATCAGGTGGGTCAAGGACAATCTCTACGATCTGCTCTGTTGTACGGGAGCAAGTAGAATAGTGGTCTTCATCCAGGGATATACGGCCGTCCGGTAAGGTAGATACTGGGAAACGGTGGAAATATTCTCGAGAGATAGAACGACAATATTCCAGCGTGGCACTCGCAAAAGGGTCTTCGCTGTCATTTGGGAACGCCGCTTCTGCGCTGTATGACATCGCAGATCTTGATCGCGGAGGTAGTTGGCGACGGCAACACTGGCACTCTCACTGCAACGTACAAGAGCGATTTCCCCGGGGACTACCTGGTGTACGTCGAGGAAGTCCAACCGTCCGAACAGGGTGAGGGTCTTCCTATCGTGGGAAGCCCCTTCTCTCTCACGATTGGAGGCGATTTTCCAACGCTGGACGTAAACTCTTTACATGTTTGTGGATCCCAAGACGATCGCAGCAACGATATCGCGGATACATTTTGGAGGCCCGGGACATGGCTATCATCGAACGTGGCCAGTGCTGCGCACGGAGTGATGAGAAATGGCTGGGTGTTTCAGCCCAAATCTTGTGTTTTCGACACATTCTCTTATCAAGATCTCATGCTCCTGGCCAGCCTCGACGGCGAGCCGACGTGGCTTGTGGTCCTGGGTGGATCGGTCCAAAGAGGCGTGTTTCTTACGCTTGTGGACATGGCGTTAGCGGCAGGACAAAAGGACGAGATGGCGACAAGTACCCTTGGGAAGTGCTGGGGATACGCCGACCTCCGGGTTGGGAACCTCCGCCTGACGTACCAGGTACTATCGTTCGCGTTTTTCTGTACATCAGATGTGAGGAGAATACTTGCTGTGGCGAATGTACGGTCTAGGTTTCGAGAACGTTTTTCCTTTGGATGTGGGTTCGAAGCTCGGCGTAGTCACACGACCTGGGTGGCATTCCCAAACAATGTTGAAAAGCGGGGCAGTTTCCTGTGTACGCAATATTGCGACTTGACCGTCGACGAGGGAAAGGAACGGCTGATCTTCCGCGATGATAATCAACATAAGCCCAAAAGGAACGCGGAGAGTACAACTTTTGCGTTGCCTATCGCCTGTGTGAACCCGACTGGTGCGTCAGAGTTTTGCGGAGAGGTGAACGGATGGGCTTCCAGAATAATGTGATGCAAGAACAAAATAACGGTTCCCACGGAGACAGAGAATGAATAGTGTGGTACCGAGGGGGGCAAGTCCACGGAGCTGTTGCCTCTACTGCTGTAGCACCTTGAACTTCGGGTATGCCATGCGCTGAATTGCTTTTCCGAGGTCAACCTTCACCACCCAACCCCTTGGTGCCGCGTGAGTATGCGAAAAACTTCGAGAGGAACAATACTAAACTTGATCGTAGAAGAAGGGCGATGTTCTGTGTGCTGTTCTTGGCAAGGTGAACGTCGGCCCTTCGTTCGATATATCAACGGGAAGCTGGATCTTTTGGAAATCGACTTCCGCCTATCAATATGTATTTTAGCAAGTGATACCACGCAAAGTATCTCAAGTCCGGTCCTTTCCGAGCACTCCACGCTTGAAAAAACGTACTCCAGGCGACGCACTCTTTCATCCTCTACCCTCTCTAGATGTAGCTCGGAGGATGGAGGAGTGAAACTGTTCCGACTAACGCCCCTCGATACGCACTGGACCACACAACACAGCACGCTTTCGTGCTTCTTCGCTTGCACTTTTTCTCGCTCTGTTCAGGACATGCGGCTGTATAGGTTCGTCACCATGACCGGTACGTGTAGCCTCGCGGTTGATAGCTATACTCTCGACTCTTGCATGTCTTTGTGTAGGGTGCGCTGTTGTAGACTGTGGGCGTTTTGAATTGAGTGCGAATCGGCTAAGATCAAGCTTGCCGTGACGTCTGTTCGAATTGAAGCCGCAACAAGCACAGTAGTGGTCCTGGCATGCGATCCAGCCGCTTTGGCCGGCATTGCAGTCAACCAGAGTCTGAAACAACTTGAATATTCCATCTGCTGTGCCAAACAACTGTTATTCCGGGCGACCGGCATTATACCGGGACCACTACCGCGTGCGCTGTGTTGGATTGTTCGTATCGCGCAGATTGTATGTATGAGACGTTGCCAAGTTGCTCACGTCTCGAGCGGAAGATGAACAGGAGCAAAAGACAACTCCTGCAGTGGCGTTACGCGTAGGATATGCACCAATGCCATTGGAATAGTGCCAGTTACATCGGAAACGTCGCAAAAAAGGTAGCTCTGGTTTCCACAATCACTGCTCCTAAAGGCCGAGACAATCGTCATGTTCTTTGTTGATCACCAACGCCAACCTCTCCAACTCCATAGATTCGGTCGTCTGCAACAACGAAAAACTAACCAGCGGGAGCACGTCAGCCTTCATTCATTCCGCCGAAGAGTTCCTGACGTCGACCATTTTTCAACATGGTACCCAGTGGCCGGCGACGATTTTGGCTCCGTCTAGTTTTCTGCTCCCGGACAAGATTGAGCATCAAATCGCGATTGAGGTGACACCGAACAACGATGTGTGGCATTTTAGCTGATATTCCGCCCGAACAACTGAATGAACAGTCAAAGCAGTATGTAGGGCCTGAGTACCCCGAACCTGATAGGTAGCAACATGTTCCTCTAGAGAGGGTTCAGCGTTGACGTTGGTGAACGGCGTGCGATCTCAAAGAAGCCGTTGTGATTTGTCCACTGGAGAATGCATAGGAGTGGTGCTGCGCAGGGAAGGAAGCTGCACAAACGGAGAGTGTTTGTGTAAGGATAGTCCTTGAAAATATCATGGGGTCTTACGAGGGCCAACCCTACACGAGATGGGCTGAGATATGCTGCGAATTGCCTGCAACGGCGCAAGACGTGTTTGTGGCGTATCTGCGACTAACCTTGAAGAGTATTGTTGTGAATTCATGGGTAGCAGAATTGTATTTCGGGGTCACTATCGCTTACACACTGTGATCGTTTCGAACATTTTCGAGCTCAACTCCTATACCCCACTCACATGCCCGCTTACGCAGGTGCTGATGGAAGCACTTCCGCCAAGTTGGGAAGGGAAACTCTTGTTTGTGGATCACATGGGTGCATTCGTGAGTGCAGTCAGGTGTCCCTCTGGGATTTGCTATAGTCTAAGCGTCGTCCTCTGCGACAAGCAAGTGGACAATCATGCCCTACGAGCTTGTCGTCTGTAGTCCGATTGGCCAGGCAATAACCCACTTCCCTGGCATTCGTTCTGGGGCGGATAACTGGGACATTCTTCCCCACTGGAGGCCTGATAGATTCATTCTCATGGTTCCGCAGACGCAAGGAAAGGGAATTGGCCACACAGTTCAATCAGTTCCATCTCTCAGACCTGTACACTACTATACCGTCAAACTTTTTCCCGTGATTTACGACTTGTTTTCGTGATCGCTCTGAGCATCCCCTCTGCTTCACCTGCGTCATAACACTCATTCAGGACGTCTACTGGTACGAACGGAATCCAACAATGGCCGCTCTCGAAGACGTCAGCATAGCGTTCACCGGTGGACGGGCTTCCAGGCGACCGCCATTCGACGGTAGTGCACTTTCGAAGATGGACGGGTACCAAGCCCGAGACTCCCGCGTATCGTTTATGAGCGCATTCCCTGTGAGTTTGCGGATTTGAGTGGTCTTCACTCTGTCGATGGGTACATTTCCTGGCACTAACCAACGCCCAGGGGGTTTTGCCTTTAACGAAAAAAACGTTTCGACCTCTGCATGCCGTAGTACCTCCTAATATCCGTGCACTGGTGGTCCAATTGAGACGGACACCTTCTGCGGTCATAGGCCAAACCTCCCATTCTGAAATCTCGGGAGTGGACATGTACGGACCCAGAGAAATTCCTCTTATGGACCGTTATGGTCTCGAGGGGTCTCACCACGCCAAAAAAAATGTGAATGTCTGATCACTTTCAGTCGGAAGGCCCGAACAACGCACGTTTCTGTGCCAAACCGACGAGGCGCGACAAAATACCCCATCGGCCGTTCTGCACTACAATGGACGCCCTCAGCAGATTTGGTGTCTCCTGCGTGAAGGGTTGCCTGTGTCGGTAGTCGGGCGTCTCACGCACGAAAGACGAGCATTCGGTCGGTGCTCCTGGCATCGAAGTGCTCCGATTTCGATCAAGTGGTGCGTAAACGCTTGCTATTCATCGCCAAACAGCAGTCTCGTCCAATCCACAACAGGACGAGCAACTCCTTCGACACCGAAAGACCTTGGGTGCACATTATTCAGCCTCGGCAACGACAGGTTCGGGGCGTACCGCGTACCGCTGCCACCCGTGCCACATGCCAAGATGCAGCTATACCTACCATGGAAACTGTAATGGCGTCACCTCACTGGAACCTTGGCGGCGTACCCCTTGGCTGCTTCGTTTTTCCCCCCCGCATGCTGGCCAATGCCCGTTGCCGTATGGTTAGATGTACCAGGCGAAATTCTTCGAGAACGAAGGATCGAAACAAGGCACTCGACGATACGGAGGAAATATTCACTATCACTACATTTCCTCCGCAGCGTCCAACCCCGAAGCGCACAACGGGTCCATCATGGTTCATTCCACGATGACAGAGATGCTGGCTAACGTGAGTCGACGGGTAGTGCTCACCCGGACAATGTTGCTTGCAAACGATGGAAGGGAGGGTGGATGGAATAGAGGGTGAGATCCAAAAAAGGCAAGTTGGAACCATCCTTAGTCCCCCTGCACGGTAAATCCAAAGCCGACGGACCCTCCACTCTTCTTTCTTTAGTTCATTTTTGTGCAAATCCTAATCGCAGGTCATGATCGGCCGGGCCGTGGAAACAAAGGCGGCACTTTATGCAAAGGCTGCAGCATCGACGGACACGAATAGACAAGAGAGGGCTGATGTCGGGAAATCGTTCCAGGTGGGTGTGCATTGCCGGAACTACAGAATGTACATGTATTGATAAAACATTTTGATGACGCAAAGTAATGTGAGCTCGCCTGGTGCTTCAAACGGATTCCGTAAGGTGTTGAGTGGCGCCCAGAGGTGATTGAACGGTACAGCAGTAGTGCATGACAATCGATTATGAGGGACTCTCCCTGAAACAGGCTAAGCTTTGTGGGTTGATGAGCGCCAGGCTTCAGCGTGACTTTGACAAGCCTGCCCGCATCTCTGCCTCTCCCTCCGTGTCGTCCGGCAAATGATGATGCGCCAGGTGTGCTCGGACTGCCCTCGAGATCTGATGCCTTTCCACGTCAAACCAATCCCTGAACCTATTTGCGAGACCGCCGAGTCCCTGCGTGGCGAGGCAGAAATCGGCGAGGTGTGGAATGGAGAGCTGTGCCCCGATTGGTGCATGAAGCAGGCGCCCGTCTCTCAGTTAGGGACTCAGTCAGGTCCCGTCGACGTCCGGGAGTGTAGCCTCAAGACTGACCAGCCGTGATGAGATACTATGTGTGCCTCTATGCAGTGTCCGTTTCATCTCATCGTACGCGGCCAAAGGGAGCCCGTCAACACTAATATTGTAATGTTTCGTTGAAATATAGAAAGACTACAATCCAACGCTTTGTCCATTTGTCGAAGGGTGTGTTCCGACGTTCCTGAGATCGGGTCAAATGGGACGATGGCGGCATGTTCGTATGTCTCCCCGACAGTCGTCTCGTACGTTGTTGAAGTGCGACACTCGCTTGCTTCTGTGTTGCGCATAACGTGAGCATTGGGTCTCGTGCACATCAGGCCCATGCTGTGTTTCAGCAACAATGAGTTACTCCGTAGACTCAACCGCAGATTGACAGATGGTGGCGGCCTACGATCGTTCAGGTAAGCATCTTCTTCGCCCCTCCCTACTTCTTGGGCCCATATTCCGACCTTCTTCTTTACGCTCCGGGGTCCAGCCGACAGTCGAGAGAGAGGCCACGATGACAATGCTACCGAGACTGCCCCCTACATGCTGCGAACAAGACATCCCGCGTCTGGAAAATTCCGCTCTCTTGTTACGAAACCTGCGATACCGAGCCCCCCATGAGCGGGAGTGGACCGATCGAGCCCAATACTATGAATTCCACGCTGGTTTCTCGTTGTTCACGACGACCGGCCCAATCGAAATGAAATCCCTGGCTGCACGTGCGGGCCATAGTCGGTGGCAGAGAGGATGGCCCTGGTTTTCCAAAGACGTGGTTTATACATGTCGCGTTGTTTGATGCTATACACCATTCCGCAAACAATCCAAACACGGAGTTCCTCAAGAACAAGCACCCATGTCTGAAAAGAATGGCACTATGAATCATCGGCTTCACGACGTCTTGCCTCTGGAATCAAGAACAAGCACCCATGCCTGAAAAGGATGACACCATGAACCATCGGCTTCACGACGCCTCGCCTCTGGAAAACATATCGCAATTCTTGCTTCTGCACAAAGATCCACCCAAACCAGGCTACGATGACGGCAAATAATCGATTTGACACCAAGAATATTCACGAGTCAAAAATCAGCGTGAATCAGACCATCGTGAACAATGCAGCATTTACATTCAATTAAGGTGTGGATGCACAAGCCACAACAGCCGTGTCACTTTGGACCATGACCGGTGAACGATAAAGCAACACTGACCACCATCGCGCGAACTGGTTGCTCTATTGCAGCGTCCCGTACGTCTCACCGAGCGCACCCCGCCAGCTACCTTTCACCAAACCGCCGAAACGTTGGACGCAAAAAAACACAATGTGCAAAAAAATAGACCATAGTGGCCACGTGAAAAAAAATAATATTAGGCATAACATACACATGACGTGGGAGTTTAAGCCCTAGCGCGACGACCGGAAAGGCTACGTTTTCGACGCAATGCGTGCTTGGGCAGACCAAACGAATACTCCAGCATCGCACTCGAGATGAGTGCCCTCACGGTCACAAGGTAAAGGACAGCGATGAGTGATAAATTCACAAATAAAACACGCATGCATGGCAATCGCACGCGGTGGTGCAATACCCACGATGGACGTGGTCGCAGGACAAGAAAAAGGGTTGACAATCAGCGAGTTTTTTCGTACTCCGACAAAAGCAGCACGTTCAAGTCGCCAGCAGGGCTACCACGACGATGCAGAACGACGACAACCAGGCACAGAGGCCACGCCGCGAAGGTTCCTTTCCAGAAAGACGGAGGCAGGTATCAGCTGACATTTGGTGCTCGATACCCGCGCGACGTTGGCCTTGTAACATTCTCCCCCTTCCACCCTGTAGTGTCTGCCATGCCGGGTGACAACACTGCGCGTGCGCCCCACCCTTTAAGGACGCCATGAAAAAGAGGTCAACATGTGATGCGCATGACTTGAGGACGCCCTGGCCATATCGAACAAGCGCCCAGGCGACGCGTCCGTGATCTGTCGCGCTACACAATGGGGCGGGTCGCCGACAGCCTCGAGCTACCCAACGCATCAGGGCCCGCCTCGTTGCCCCTCTCAAACTTGTGCAGAACCATCTGCAGCGTAGCAGTAGGACCCGCCAAGGCCATCGGGCACATCAGGCCGAAGATGATGATCATCCAGTACCCTAACGTGTGCAGGTCTTCCTGGGGCCGCAGCCGAATCAGGATCGCGTCCGCGATCGTCAAGTACAGTAGGAACATGCCTACTGCTGAGAACCCCGCCGGGAACAGGGGGTCGTACCAGGCAAGGGTATACCTCCAACCGGTGCACACCATGAGCACCACGGTGTGCGCGATCGCCGCCAGGAACACCGATGCGGTCACAACCTGCAGCACCATCTGGGGGATTCGAGAGTTGCACAGGCGGCGGGGGGGGGGGGG